>JAFBJT010109631.1:34498-54567 GCA_016785325.1 Chascanopsetta lugubris
CATATTTAAAAAAAATGCCTCCTCATGTATTGAACGCTAACGTATGCTAACAAGTGAATTACACACGACAATGACAAACACAATGCAGTCAGAGGTTCTGCATCCATGTAATAGTCTCTACAGAACGTGCACCACAGCAGGCTACACCCCCTCCCCCCCCCTCCCCCTCTGCCCAGGGAGCATTAAATGGATTAACGCACAAAGAGCAGCCAAGCATATATTCATTTCCTCCGCACTGAGGGTGAGAGCAGCAGAGGCAGAGTCTCAAAGTCCCTGGACCATCTCCCCACATCAAAGACATACGATTCAAATCTCTTTGCGTTGATACAATCCTCCAAGCTCAGCAGCCACGGTGTTCGTTTGCAGTTTGCCAATTCAAGAGGGCGGAGCCACCGACGCTCGAAAACTGAGAGAACGACATGTAGCCAAGGATCGTTCGGTTCCTTTCGGCCGTGTGAGAAACACACGGCCCCGCTGTGACGTTTGTACCGTGTGTTGACCGAGTGTTTTCCAACAGCCACATTTACATTCACAAAGCTGAGTTAATACTCAGTGTCATGTACTTTGCAATTACAGAAGCATGCTACTCAACTACACTCCTGTTAGTGCGGCTCAGCGGTCCCACTGGAGAATTCATCCAACATCCACGTCAGCAGCAGTGAACACAACAACAACGTGGGGGAATCGAACCAACGGCAGCTGGGGGGGGGGGGGGGGGGGGGTGCTGACGGTGAGCAGATCCGGGTCATTGAGGTGCAGGGGACTAACACCATCGGCGTGACAATGACCGTTACATCCTCACAGTTTAGTCTCTGGAGATGTACAAATCAATAGCTCCCAAAGGGGAGGCACTTTACTTGATCACCATCTAGTGGCTGACTACAGTGTCGGGTCAAATCCCCACCAAACTGATAAGTTAGTATCGTCAACAGGGTCATTTAAAAGCACTCAGTGTAAATCTAAGAAACCACAAGAGCTTTTAATCACTCGATTGAAGTGTAAAATAACACTTTTGTTGGCACTTAATGACTTGAAATTGGTTAAATAAGAGCATCAATACCACAGCCCCCCCCTCCTTTATCATACAATAGAGACATACTCTTGCTGAAAAGTACCTCCTTAATGCAGGATGACAATACTACAGTATGTGTTTATTCTTACATATACTATCGTCATCGCAAGTATCAAAATTAATCCAAATAGTATTGAATGCACATTCCTTGGATTTTTCAAAATCAATTACATTTGAGAGTGGTGCTGACCATAGTAACTCATTTAAAAGTAAATCAATCCCACTGCACAGCTGATGATTATGGTTTCAGCTGAGACTTGGGGAAAGTGGGCGGGGCTTGACCCAGGCCAGCAGGCAGCAGACGTATCGGCAGGCCAGATAATTACACACCCTGGTGGAGCAGCCGATTGGTATTCTCTGCACAGCCACTAAGACATACCGGCACTACATACAGTGAGCGGCAGGAGAGGGAGGTGGGGGGGGTGGCTACAGATGCCATCAAGCCAGCAAGACCCAGACAGCGGGGAGGCGGAGCTAAACACCAGCCCCACGTCATGGGCTGAACTTGAGGTGTGGAGCTTCTGACAGACTTAATCAACACGCGACATGTGAGAATCAAAGCTCAGGTTTTAATCCGTGAGGCTCAATCTCTTGGATGTGTGGCTCAAACGTCACGGTGTCGATAATCAGCGGCGGCTCTCCTGGAGGCGGCGGGCCAGGCAACAATGACAGAATGAGAAGCCGAGTGAATGATGTGGTGGCGGGGCAGAGCAGAGGTCGCTCTGGGGGCTGTGGTTAATGAGGTGTTACAGTGTTGAGTCTACACGCTGTCATTATCACATGTAAACAAAAAATACGAGCGGCGCCGCTGCACCAACTGTTGTTTGAGGAAAAAACGCCCGTGAGTATTCCGCACGCTGGAAATGTGCAAGCGAGGAAAAGAGCGACGAAAATGTTTTTGCAGTCAAGAACAATGCGTGAATTAATTTTACAGAGGGAGACTTCGTGCAAATGTACCTGAGACGGAAATGATGTTTCCTCGGCGACACGCACAACAGCAAATTAGTCGGAAGCGCAAGTATAGACAGTGGGGAGGGAGTGGGAATGGAGCTACCCTGCTGCAGACTGCGGGGAGAGGACCAATTTATTGGTAGTCACAAAAGGGGCGGAGTTGGGGGAGGGGGGGGCGGGGGGTGGGGGGCATGCTGAATTTGGCGGGGAATGAGTGTCACTCCATGTCGTTCGACTGTCGGGCCACGTGCGCCGCTGGAGGGTGACAGCAAATAGAGGGGAAGCCACTGGGCTGCTGCCCCTCCGTGTTTGGCTGTGGGGAGACTGGCTGCAGGCTGCAGGACCTCAGAGGCTCATTACGCCATTTTCACTGAGTATGTGAAAGCCAAAGTCAATGCCACGTGTTACTCAGTGGTCTCATTAACAGCCCAGTTGGACAAAAACATGGAAAACTCCCATTGATTTCATAAAGGTCATGTGCATCTGCCTTTGGTTGCAGCCTGGCAAACACCGCCCACGCTTCAGTTTAATGTAGAATATTCATATTATGCATCGAAAGGTGGCGTCGGCTAACATTCTAAAAGATAGATTGGGAGTGTGTGCGGTGGATTCTCGTCTTCGGGGAGAGGGACTTCCCCTCACAGGTCTGACTTTTCTCCACACAGCTCCAGACTGATGAATCAAAGCAAGTCAAGTGGAACCTTCCCACTCTGAGAGCATGGAATCAAAATAACCAGGGGAAACTGCGTCTCTCACAGTATCCGACAAAGCTCACTGGACTATGACAGCTGATTTTTTTTTTTTTCTCCCTCAGCTGCTTTTTCACTTGGGAAACATTTTGACTGGTTCTGCTCCATGATTAATTTTTTTTTTTTACATATTTTCATTTCGTTTTCAGACCAACGCTCCGCCGCTCATCACTTTATTTACTGCCACCAGGACATAATCATTTGTCACTGTCACTAATATAAACACGAAGGCAAGCAACTACCAACGTTCTGATGATCCATATTTTTCTGACAATTGAAACGACGAAAGGATGTGTAACTTGCCCTTAAACAGACCCTGATCATGTATTACCAATAAGTTACCAGTAACTATCTGTATAATTGATTATAATCTGTTAAATCTACGAGATGTTACAGCCCAACATCCCCACATAGATACTATGTACAACTATTAGGAAGAAAAAGTATCATACAATGGGATTTAAAGGTGCGTAAAATTGAAGTAGAGCAATCTGCCGACAGACATGGAGTATGAATAATGATAGTGAACAAAGCATTGAACAAATGAGGGTGGATGAAGAGGTCGGGAATCGAACCGATGACCTCATGCATTCAAGGCACATGCTCACTGAGCTACACCCGTTATTCGATTGGGTATTTATCAACACTTACAATACATCATTATATTTTCAGTCTGGATTAGAAGGCTTACATGTAACTCAGCAAACCCCACTATATAAGTGGGCACTGTCCGGCTCTAATACAGAGTTTATAGTGTGTCATTTACCTTCAGTTAACCTACGTCTGCACTGTTTCACTGATCGATACGCAGGTTTTAAAAGGAAGGTTAAGGGGACCGGTATTCGCCATATGCCTGTGAGATGCAGTATCACACTCGGTTGATTCCACCTCCATCAGTCCCCATATATCCCTCCTGCTTGATTTAGTTGCAGCTTAGAGCAGAAATGCATTATGATGTTCACCTAATGTGTCACTGGAACAAAAAACATTCTTGATTTAATATAAATTGGCTCAGTGGACGACCACAGAGGTTCTCACACAGGGACTGAAATAGCTTTATGGCGGGTCAGGTTTAAATGCATTGTCGAGGAGCTGCAAGGTGACTCGGCGTATTGTATATTCATGAGTGCAGTGCAGGGGAATAACAACAAGGGCAACGCCTGCACCATTTTGGCTTCCATCGGACAGCACCGCCATGTTTGCCTTAATATTTATGATGTCTGCGGGGGTGCTGCTGGCTCTGGACAGTATTAAAGACTGACCCCCGCCCCCCGCCCCCCCCTCGCCCAACCCCCCTCCCTGCCCACTATAAATATTTCCTTTATGGGCGGAGAAGTGGGAGAAAGTGGAAACAAGCTATTACATGGATGAGATGCATTTCTTCACCTCATCCACCTTTTACCCACCGGGTTGCTGCTCAGTGACCCGCAGGCACGGTTAGCGCTGGACATCTGTTTGGCTAACCTCCTCCGCCCGGTGTCGCCTCCATGACAGAGCGGCTCATACAAGCACGGCCCTCATCCATCATCCGTCGCTTCCTTATCACATCTGTCCGTCCAGTCCACCTCTCTGTAGGCGTGGCGGAGCGCAGGCCGGGTTATTGATTGGGGCTAAATGAAGCAGGCTCAAGGTCTTTACGGCAAAGCTATGATCTGACCGACTGAAGGAGAAACCCACGGCTCCACACAGGTTTGTCGTCGGGGTCTGTGCAGAGGTGTCAGTGTTAATGCTGCAGCTGCACTGTAACGGGGTCTGTCACCAATAAGATGCAAGTCACTGAGCCCGATGTGGCTGCTGGAAACACGGGGAGAAAAAAAAAATGTATATAATATAATCACATTAAGCTCAGGGACGGTGCCAGCAGCTGCTGATTTTCTCTAACCTACAGTGACAGAATTAGACGGCCATTACGACAGGATCTGACAGTGTCTCGGTGAGCAGCGGCAGCGTCTAATAAGCTTTTTCATCATTGGTTCTTCCTGTAATCTATCAAAGGCAATTAAACTGAATAGATATCTACGCCTTGGTTTGTCTGGAGATATTTGATTTACAGTTATTTTAAACAAATACACTCTAATAACTCATGTTGTAAAAGCCCAGTGAAAAACAATCACTTCAAGATATGAACGTGTCGGATATACTGTGGTGACATCTAGTGGAAGAGTGGCATAAAAGTAAAACCTGCCGTTCAGTCATCACTGAAGACCAAAAGGTGTGTAGCTCATGACTCACTCTAGTGGTAAAGCAGTGGTATGACAGGGTGTCTAGACCAGGCTTCTGTCCATAAGTCTTAAAGGCAAAACGCCATTCTCGTTACTATGATGTCAATTCAGTTTCGTCTTAACACTCTAATGATATGTTGAGGCATATCTGAGTAAATGTAGCTGCTTTATGCCTCAGGGCACATTTCTTTGCTGATTCCATGTGAATCGGATGGAGCTCATTTGGATGGGGGAAGGAACGGAGGTGTTATTTACCATGTTTGCATTTGCTGCTTGATGGAATTTGGAAACAAAAGTGAAATGTATGTGCTGTATCTTCCATGAGGCTACAAACCCTTCTGCAAAAAAAAAAAAAGTAATTCCCTCCAAACTCCACTCACTTCTTCAGACACTTAACCTTTTACTGTCTCAATCTACAAGACGATAACAATAACACGGTGGAGAGACACAAACACACTTGAGTAAAGTAGTGTTTTGTTTTGTTCCAAACTGCCGTCACTTTCCTTGAGTTTGAGCCCATCCTAAACTTTTCTCAAGATGTTTGTTATGCTTTGTGCTCTGAGGACTGTGAATGGGGTTTCAGACCAGATGGGTTTGTTTGTAGTTTACTGTGACGAGTGGTTGAGTGGGAGTTCTGAAGAATGGAAATAAGGCGGTACTGTCGCAGAGGGGCCAAATTAAACATTCCAACTGGGTTTTTACAATCCTTTACAACAAAGTAATTAACCTGGAATATTATTTTCAATCTTTTACTATTGGCTATTTGAACTATTTGCTCTTTCGGTAACAATAACTTCATATCTATAGCATTTACTAATCTCATGTTGTTATCAATTTACTTACTTGATAAGAAGGTCTGATTCTATTTAGGCACATTTTACATAAGTTGTCATTTCCATGGTTTGTAATGAGTTGTGCTGCTGGGCACAGGGGCCTGTGAGGTTCAAGTCTTCCTAGTTGGGAGTCACTGTAACAGAGCATCTGTTAGTGCACAAAGATGCACAATTGTTTATGCACACAATACTGTATTTCTGTTTGTGAGAAGGCTGCAAACACAACTTCCTTTGCTCCACCACAACAGATGCACATGGGACTGATTATCCTGGCTGCCTGTCTCACCTCTCAGCTCTGCAGGCCAAACGCCAAACGGTGCAAACAAAGGCAGGGGCCAACTCTTTGGCAGGATGGGGAAAGTAAAGAGCTCAAACTGTCTGTAAACATTCGGTGGAGGTTTTCCACACAAATTACAGCCCGAGGAGCCGGTGCGCTCTCTCCTTGGTGCATCCATCACCCCTCAAGCTGTCGCTTTCACCCACAGCCACAATCTGTTTTCAAATAGGCAGCCTGCTTGGGCGGCTGGAGGAGAGGCGACAGACGGGTAGACAGACAGCAACAGGGAGTGGGGGCGACAGAGATTAACCGGGAGACAACGGAGAGACAGTGCAGGTGGGCAACGACTTCAGAAAGTGAGAGTGAGAAACAAGGCAGCGCCACTTGCTAAATGGATGCCACCTGGCCTGACTGGAGAGGAGAGGCCATTTGGACGGAGAGAGGAGAGGGTGCAAGCGTTCTGGCAGACAGGCCAACAGGTGAACACAGCCAGAGACAGACCGACACAGAGAGCCATGGCTCCTGCAGCTGCACAGCTCTTTTTCCGTCTGTATCTCCATTTCACAGGACAGGAAGGACAATGGTGGTGGTGCGTGTGCGCAGCCAGCATGTCAAGTGAGGCAGAGGAAGATGGAGTTCGTATTGTTTACCTGGCAGCAGGGATGAGCACGGGGGGCGGGGGCGGGGTGCGGGAGGGGGGGGTTGGGATCGACCTGCAGAACCTGTGGAGAGGAATCTAGATGCAAGACACAGGCAGGAAAGGCCTGAGTCATAGTTAACGTGAGCAGAGAAAGGAGCATGTGCGACGGAGGCACAGGACGGAGTGCGGGGGTATAATCAAGAGCAACAGCGAGCGGAACAGCAGGTTAACAGAGAGGGACAGGAGAGCAGAGCTCTGGAAAATAAAGATGGAAAATCAACAAAGGTTTTAGTCAAAGGGACTGCCCGAGGTTTGCTATGATCCTGCAGATAAAATGCGCAGGTTATCAAAGAGGAAATGTGGCACCCACTTTCATTTTTCAGGCTTTTCTTTCCCCACAGAACAAATTGCTCGTGTTGCCCTGCAGGAATTCTGCAGGACGGGGCCGTCTGCACTGATGGAGAGGATTAGGCCCTGTGCCGATTGGCAGAGCTAAAGCCCGTCTACCAGCACTCGTGACAAAACAAAAAAAGAAAAAAAAAGAGGATTAAAGGGATGGTTTCGTTTTTTTAATGCACTACTTTGGCATGTATGACATGAACACTAATACTCTCTTGTTGGATAGGGACACTCAGGAAGAGGAACATGATTGAAGATTTGAATTGACAGGGAGAATGTTGAATATTGCCCACTGCTAACCACACATACACATGTGAGACAAATCAGTGCAGTTAAATAACCGGTCTCCAGTCCCTGGAACTTAACAGCTGATGTGCAGGCCATGGAGTAAAAGCATTGTAGCAGTTATGGGAGTGGTGCATTCAGATGTACATTCAGAATATGAAGCCAAAGAAAAGTGCTAAACCACTGAGAATTTGCTCAATAGAAGACACATAGTTGAGGCAGAATTATGTTTCTGTGTCGGAGCGACACTGTGGCAAACTTGAACAACAAGACAACATGAACCAAGAAAAAGAACAGACCGAGTTGTGCAAATACAAACACCTGCACCCCATTTGTGCCGCTCTAAAACACTCGTTATTGTTCGGAGGGAAAGAGGGAAGCTTTACCAGCGGCTAAGAAAAGGTTCACGGTCACCTCTGTTTCTGCTCTGCCCACACAAGTGTTATTGTGCCATAGTTACAGAACAACACACACTACGAATGCCACAACCATGGAAAGTTTCGTAGTTTTAGAAATTAGAAACAATTAGAAATAGCAGAAAGTCTTCGTGCTGCATCATTTCTGCGTGTGTTGGTGGCGCTGCTTGTTTTTTAGCCGTGGCGCATGAAACAGCAGCATTCAGACACGTTCCACTCCAGATACGTTCTGCAGGGAGAAAACAAATCTGTCGTGGAACAATGGCCGATAAATCCACGACAGTTGTCAGTGTGAAAAATGATGCATGTTATCCGTTATGAGTGATTCCTGTACAGATCTGCTGCACATGTCAGTCTAGGTTTCCAACGATGATATGATGCAAGAATGAAAGATGTGACACTTAATGACATTCGTGTAAAGCTTCACAGGGATCCTGAACTCGGCAGTTTTTGTCTGCATGAGACTGAAACAATAAAAAAGAGTAACACCTGTCGTATTATATTCTCTATATGACCGAAAGGACACACTCAGCCTTCTTATGACACCACAATCTCAACATCAGTAAGAATGTAAGAAATCCGTCCTGCGGATGAGACGTTGAACAGAGGTCCTGAACAAATCCAATGTATTCACTTCCCTTGGATTAGACTGGTATAGACTGCTTTTAAGGAACAACCCTGTGTACTGTACCTTTACTTAAACTTAAACTGGCAGTTCCTGACTGTATGGCCCGCTCAGTTTGAGTGTCAAAAAATAAAATCCTCAAAAAAAAACATTTAACCAGTTCCTCCTCAGGTTGTAACCCACACCTCCACAAACATCAATGGTAATCCAACAGACTCCTGTGCAGAGGTCAAATGTGGTTTATCCACAGATCCACAGACTGAGACATTTGAAACCCACTGCTCCAAGTTTACCGTCACTCCTGCCCCATACCTCAACTCTCCAAGTTGCATTAAATTCAAAACTCAGTCCAGTTCAGTGAGAGTAGTTTTTCACTGCGGAACCATCCCAAAGTGAGCATCTGCACAGTACATGTAATAGTGTCCACACAGGTGAGACCCAACATTAGGTCAGATTAACAAAATGTCATTGCTGAGTGGTTCTTGCTGTTCCCGCGTCTGTCAGTCACAACTAATCAGTCCTCACCTACTGTTGGGCATCTCAGGGCAACACACTCACTAATGACCGTCCACTGTTTCTAATTAATGCTGCGCAAACCCCAAGTTTCTGCAGCTGACTCTATCTTTAATTGAAAACAATTAATATTCATAATCCAGGCTTTTATTGGACCCGCATAATCAGAAAGATGAACAATTAGAGTGAGCATTTGTGAAGCACCGACAGGGTAAGCAGCCAGATAATTCCACGTGGAAGTGTTTTACTAATCGTCACTGGAATAAACTCTATTATTCCTATGAAACCAACGATTAAGAATTTACATGGGAGACGCAGCATCCGAAAGGCTAAAGCCACAACTCCTGCTCTTGGGAAAAACCTAAACTCATTAAGTCTGGATAATGTAGCACAAGCAGGAAACACATTGCATTAATGTAGCCTAAATACATAAATGATTACTTTACTAACTTAATATCCTGTTTTCAATATCCTTGTTTTTACTGAAGAGGCTACACGCAGTGAGGTTTTCAACATGTTTACACTAATCTCCTCTAATGAACTCAATCATGTTCACAAATGCTTAATTCATCGAGCGAGGCAATTACAGTATCTCAACATCAACCTTAGATCGCATAATGAAGTACAGATAAACCATGTCAACCAACTCTGAGCAACTGTGCGTCTTCAGCGAGATTTTCAGAGGCTTTTTTTTTATAAAAAAAGAGAATTTCTATGAAGTGGATTTACTGGAATAATCAGCGTCACATTCTATTGGACAGGAATGACGTTCACTGTTCCAACGAGGGGAGACGTGGTCCACGGAGCAATCTTATAGAGTTAAAACAGAGCAAATGCATCGGCCAGCTGCGGCTGGGAGTTTGTGCTGTTCACTGCTCCGACTGTTTCTTTTCACAACACATAACATGTCCTTCATCTTTGCTCTGAGGCTAAACTCATTTGTCCTCTTCTGCTGCGAACGCGCTGCAGAGTCCATCCAGAGAGGCAGCAGCTGCATCCGCCACTTGTTTATCTCTTCAAACAAAATCCAACACCACTGTGACATTTAAAAGTGCAGCGTGTGCGATTTGGTGACCTCTAGAGGTGAAGTGCCATGTTGTGTCCATCACCTCAACCTCGACTTTCTGAGCATGCAGGAGAACCTATGGTCGACCTCAGTTGTCACGAAAGATGAAAAGATGTTCAGTATGTCCACTCTGGGCTACTGTAAAAACGTGGTGGCCTCCATGGAGAGGACCAGCTCCTCATGTAAATACACATATGCAAATGGGAACAAATACACATTTAGGTGATTATGAAAATGTCAGTATGCAATTGTTTTGTAATATCTTTTTCTACCAATACAAATGACAAAACCAGCCAACATCGTACACACTGCATCTTTAAGGCTTCCTTTAGAATGGACTTCACGTATTTGACTATCAAAGAACACTTGACCATATGTGACTTTTCTTCTTGGATTCCTCTCTATTGAAAGTGACAATCTGCCTGCTCTCCTAAAACACACTCCAGTCTGATCAAAGCGAGGAGCAGCCATTCGTTAGTGGTAAGACTCAGCTGCAGGTGGTCAGAGGAAGACGGGGCATATAAATACATTATAGTTTGTGGCTTAAAATGTCTTTTTGCCCGTTAGGAAATTGACTGAAATGACCCACAAGTATTTTAGTGGCAGCTATGATGAAAACTGACCAATTTCACTAAATGACTTGAAACTTCACATCTTCCTTCCCGATATCCTTTGATGTAACTGAGACAAAACTGCAATTCCTGCAATTCCATGCAAAATAAGAAACAATGGAACTGTATTACGCTTGTGACAAAATGTGAAACTAGCGCCCCACAACACGTATACCGCCTCTCTGCACAGAATAATTGATACATTAATGTTGAATGACTAAATCCTCCCACAGCAGAAGACACTTAGCGTGTGTTCGTGCAGCTCACACAGACGTTCCAGCAGTGGTGACCACCCCCCCCCCCCTCAGGTCACTTCTCATCTGTGAGAGTGAGGGCGCAGAAAAAAGGCCTCACTTCCTGAAGCAGAGCAAATCTCAGCATGTCTTCATGTGCTTTTGAACATAATGAACTTTGACCCGCAGGTATGACGGGGTCCTCTTGATCTTACCTTTAGCTTCTGCAGTCAATCTTGGCTTTTTCTCTTAACTATCAGGAAGTGAACATTGCCCGACATGATTGCTCTTTTGATTCTCTTTTATCTGGTTTGGTCACAAAGTGCAGCAACTCATTCCCGGCAATATGCTTCAGGGCTGCACATGTATTCTATGCAGGTCTAGATTCCAATTTTATATACTGGCCACAGCGTTGCATTGACTTTAATATTGCATTGAATTGAATATTGTTTTTTTATTAAAGGTGCAGTGTGTAAGATTTTTACATTTTATAACTTCTAGAAATATTTACAACAATTACATACTGGCATTTCCATGACTTTATAATCCCCCAAATGTATCCCCCCCCCCCATTACCCTTAAATGAGCTTCTTTTGAGTTGTAATGACAACTGAAGTCTACCATAGGTTCTCCTGCATGCTCAGAAGCGTGAGGGTGAGGTGATGGATACGACATGCAACTTCACCACTAGATGTCACCAAATCATACAGACTGCACCTTTAATGGGTTGTAGCATGATGACGTGAAGATCAATTATGTGGTTGAGTAATTCAACCAGTCGCTTAAACCCAATATCTGATCTGGGCCTGAGCATTGCAGCACTATGAACCACCCCCCCCCCCCCCCCCCCCCCCCCCCCCCCCCCCCCCCCCCCCACAACACAAACAACATTAACCCACCGCCCCCCACAACTAATAATAATAATCCTGTCAGGATGCAGGCCCAGAGAACAGTGGGTATGAGGTTATTGTTGCCAGACTCTGAGGCCTGCTCATCTGCAGCGGAGCAGGTATCTGCTGGCCTGACCCGCGGTGCCCTGAGGAAATGTTGGCATATGGCCACAGTGGCTGCAGGGCGCTGGGAGAGCATCTGGCTGCTCCGCCTACCTTCATAGTGGCCGCATCACTATTCTCATCCACCCACTAACTCTCAGTCCACCCAGGCCTCGGCGAGCAACCGAGAACGGTAGCCATAGCAACGGACGGGCCCTTGGGGATCATTTCTTGACAGAATTCCTTGGTGTCCTCGCTCGGTAGAAGGCCAGGCTCTCTGCTGAATGGCTGTTTATCTTTGCAGACATGTAAGCGTCAGTGCCCCCCCGGCTACCTTCATCACTCCCCCCCCCCCCCCCCCCCCCCCCCCCCCGCCCCCCTTCTGCACGGTTCGTCCTCAGCACTCACTTTGAATGCCAAAACTCTCTCGCTCTCTAAATTGGGCGAGCGATTCTAAAGCCGTGCGCGATCCAAAGCCATAGGACAAAAACAAAGAGAGGATGATGTGTCTCTCTGTCTCTGATTCAGGAACAGTTTGGTTTTATAACTGTGATGCACAATTACAGCTTGTAGTTTGATCTCGTTTGTACAAAAATAATCACTGACCATCAAAGCGCAACAAGCACTGAGTCGTGTACGGTTCCTTAACGGTTGGCATCTATCAGACCGACACAGATGTCTCATTTGAGTGGATGAGCTTTATACTTAGATCGAGTGGACACTTTGGACATGGCTCTGACAGCCGGTAACATTACCCACCAGTTTGTTTGTAGCTAGTCAACACAACTCAAGGCTTAAAAGGTGCAGTGCATAGAATTTGGGGTTCATTTTTATCACTTCTATCTGTACAAACAGAATTACAAAACAATTACATACTGACATTTTCACAAATGTATAATAGATATGATTTACTTTTTACATGACCCTAAAATGAGCCCTTTAGTGCATATTTACATCAGAAGTGGGTCCTCCCTATGGGGGGCTACCATGTTTTTATAATAGCTCAGAGTGGATGCAGTAAACATCTTTTGAGCTTTAGTGATAACCAAGGGCTACTATAGGTTCTCCTGCCTGCAACTTCACCACTAGATGTCACCAGATCTCACACACTGTACCTTTAAAGCTGAGGAGTTGAAATGGATTAAAATGGAAGTTTAGAGCTGCTGCTTTCTACAGTGTTAAGGACTCCAACCATTTTAGTTTAGATTGTATTTAGTTCATTCTGTTCTTCCCCTTTGTCTTTGCAATGAATAAGTCTTCTGTTTATGTCTCAACTTTTTTGTGTATCAGCTCCGGCACCGTTTAGACATCACAAACATAAAACCACGGCAGAGGGACATAAAGTATCAATTTAGGACCAGTTCCAGAAATAAAGTCTTGGCTCTTAGAGCACTGGGGAGAAGATGCTGACACTGCAATCACACACACACACACACACACACACACACACACACACACAAACACGCGATGATCGAGCGGTCACCAACAGCTCCTTGAGAATCAAACTGAATGGGTGTCCTTCCAGCAACTGCTACTGAGGACAGATGGTGGCGAGACATTAGAGAGAGGGACAGGAGAGAAGTGCTCTGTCAGACTGTGATGCGAGAATCAAAAGGAGAAAATAATGGTTCTGAATGAAGTAAAAAAAAAAAATTAATAAAAAAAAAATAAAGCAGCTGCTGTAGCTTCATTTGTCATGACCGTGCCCCTTTGATCCAGACACACGATCAGCTAAATAGTGAATGTGGACATCTCTATTACTTCTTTGTAATTCTAGTGGATGCTCTACTATCATTGAGATTCCAGGCACACGTAACATAATGGATTTTTTGTCATGGAGCGTGCTCAATATGAAGACTATCAACCCTCATCTGATACCATGACACAAGGTAGAGATCAGTGATGCAACGCTGGATTTGTAAATGAGCCGTGCGGCCTCATAAGCCGCTCTTATCAGAAATAACAAGTGACAAGAATATCAAATCTCAACTATGGACTGATGTGACTCAGACTTCTCACACTGACAGCCACTGGCACTCGGAGCAGTATTTGCTCTCAACTCTGTTTCCCTGCATAATCATCCTAAGCAGCGCTCACGGGCTCTTTTAGCCGTCTCTTTCTGTTTCAGCCCATCGGCGCCATTAACATCACAATCAGTGTCTCGTCTTCAGTCAGCAATCATCCAAGTCCAAGATGGCAGATATATCTGGATGTCTTTCCCTCACACAACCATTTGTATGTCATTTTGTTGCTTAAACACACACACACACACACACACACACAAGACCAGCATGCCACATCCACACTCACATGCTGTCTTTCAGTAATCTTGCTTTCACTCCCTCCCACACAGACATCTGTAAAAGATCATTTGTGGTTCACGGCAGTAGTTCAGTCCACACGGACGGATACGGGGATCTTAATGTGTTACATGCTCTGCCTGCATCATGTCATAACTGCTTGAAAGCTGCAGTTCATCTAAAGACAAATGTCAGACGCTTTTAGCAAATACACGATTATGAAATGCCAATGTCTCTCCTCCGTTATGTGCAGGGTGCATTGCAAAGCACAGGAGACAAATACGATGTGTTGACGATGGGAGATGGTCGAAGCTTTACACTTACTGTATTTTTCCGCAGGGCTGCCATTCAAGATGTGTTCAGAGATGCTGGGAATGGAATGATTAACAAGTTCCTCTGTGTGTGTGTGTGTGTGTGTGTGTGTGTGTGTGCAGGTGAATGACTGCGAAACAGAGTGAGGCCTTTGCTGTGCAACCCCGTCCCATGCTGCTCCCTCCTCTCAGGGGATGGCCAAGGTCCAGGATGGACATACGAACGCATGCGAAAGGTGCAGACTGCAACATGAACCCCACAGTCTGCCGCGTCTGACTTTATAAAGTGTGCATGGACAATTCTACATTTGTGTGTGTGTGTGCACTCTGCAGCTCTGCAATGTTAGAGCACCAAGATGGTATGGACATTGGTACCCTAAGTCCTGCCTCAGCTCGACAGGTCACCATCCAGCGCCACCCGACTCAAGGCTTCGGCTTCATCGCAGGCAGCCAGAGGCCTGTCATTGTTCGCTCCGTCTCAGCTGGTTAGTGTGACCCGGCGTGTGCGCGGAGAGGAGGAGGGCGTTTAAAATGACAATGTCTCTTCATTGCATGACTTCGCATGTTGTCTGTGTGTGTATGTGTATGTGTGTGTGTGTGTGTGTGTGTGTGTGTGTGTGTGTGTCCTCCCATGTGCAGACGGTCCCTCCTTTGGCAAGCTTCTCCCCGGGGACCAGATCTTGGCCATTAACGAGGAGACGGTGAGCGACGCGCCCCGAGAGAGAGTCATAGACCTTGTAAGGTAACATCCTTTACTGTCCCAGGAGGGAGGGAGGGGGAGGGCACAGGTCAGGGGTAAGAGGGAGGGAAGAGGACACGGGTGACGATGGAGCTAACTCTCTTTCTGCTGCTGATGACTTACACAAACACAAATCTGAAGATGAGTCAGGCCCCGTGTGTGGCTGAAGGACAGCCAGGAAATGGCAGATATAAACTGGAGCAGCTCTCTAAATGCAATGCTGTCCACGGCATTACCTAACCCACTCCACTCTCTTGTTGTCTCTCCATAGACGCTGTAAAGACACTATAGTTCTCACTGTGCTGCAGCCCCATCAGGTAGTATAATGGGCCGCTCTCTCTCTTCCATCTTCCTCTCCCACAGGGTTTTCTCGCACACTGCATCGGTTTTTAACGCTTTTCCTTCAACCGCTAATCAGGCAGAAATACTGCCCATTTAGATGCAGCGGTGCACACCCGCACATTACAGGTGAATATAGCAGACGTGAGTGTCCGCGCTCTGCTATTCAGACTACTAAAGGGATGACGACGGTATTTTCATTGGGAAAAGCAAAGTTCTCATTGCACTCCCTGGTTTTTGCATTGCAGGAGGGATGATTGATTTCAATTTTGAATGTATGTATTCAAATGTGGAGCTCAGTAAAATAATCTTTATAAACCGACACCACTTGGATGATTTCTGACAATTCATTAGAAGTAAAAAGCTAACGTTAGTCCACATGGACAAGAGTTGCAATGTCCTTGAGAGGCTGTAACCGTGTTTGGCCCATTCTTCCAAAGAAAAACGTTAAACTTCACAAGTGGGCTACTTTCAAAAACCCTGTTCGAGACAAAGGGAGCAGCAAACATCTATGATAAAGGACTAATTTCTGCAGCATTTCATCACTTTTCCATGTGGGCATATCAGCACATGAATGTGTGCATCCATCCATAAAGAAGAAATGGTTGTGTATACACAGCATTAATCCAAATACCTGAACTGAAAGATGATATACCACTAATATTTTGTTTTTCAATTTTCAAAACTTTCTTTTCAAATAATGAATTTCAATATATGCACCAATACTGGAGGGATCTGTCTATTTGATCAAGCGTCTCAGATCTTAATTGCTCTCAAACCAGTAAGCACAACAATTATAAAACATATATTTACATTTTCAGAACGTGAGCATCACCTCTAAACCAGACTTGCATTGTCACATTGCAGCAACATTAGTCACCGTGGCTTTTCTCTCATTTATGTCTCTTCTATCTGGCAGATTCAAGTTTCCCTCTCTCTACATCTGTCTTTCTTCTTCCTCTCCTCAGTCACCCAAGTCTGCCTTCATAAGCGCAGCCAAAAAGGCCCGCCTGCGAACTAACCCGCCGAAAGTGCGCTTTTCAGAGCAAGTGTCCATCAGCGACCCGGACTCAGTAAGTTGTGCCTGTCACGTCTCTCTGAGGCTCGCACAATTTCCCTGTCCCTCCCTGTCCCACTGTGCATTTCTTCTGTTTGATCAGCAATTGCCGAGGCTTCAAGTGTCCTCTCTCTATCCTCTTGTCTGAACTCCATTACAGTGTGTGCGTGTGTGTGTGTGTGTGTGTGTGTGTGTGTGTGTGTGTGTGTGTGTGTGTGTGTGTGTGTGTGTGTACGTGATTTTGGTTAAGCAGTTTGGCTTAGAATAAATTGCCTTCCTGCCTGGTTCAAATTCACGCAGGAACAACCTGAGCCTCCACTCAAATGCATTGAGACATTTTGGAAACAGTGATAACATCACTGGGAAACATTTTCCGGGGTTTGATCGAGGTCCACACCAGGCAGAGATCACACTTTTCCAACTCTTTTCAACAATCAACATCTGGGGCAACACACAGAACTTGTGTGGTTCAGTATATGATTAATGCTGAGTAGCCTATGTGAGGGGTGAGTTAAATAATGAGGGTAAGGAAAAAGTCAATATCAGCAAACTTAACACATTATTTATGTATCTATCTATTTATTACAAAAGGGCAGGGGGTCCATTTTTGTATCATACAAAATTGAAAAGGTCCAGTGTGTCAAATTTGGGGGATTTTCACGAGCAGAATGTAAAAAAAAAAACACATATTAAAATGCCCACCCACACAAGTTCTAATTCTAAGCAACATCGCAACTTAACACAGCAATAAACAAATGCTCGTCACAAAAGGAATATTGAGACTGGCAAGATGTGTGAAGTCACATATAAGCATCATGTCTACTTGTGGGTGGGGCTCAGAAAGGTGAAAGATTTCCATAATAATCCTAAAACTAAATATAGAAAGAAAACCATACAAAAAGGAACACAACTGGATGAAGCCTCTTTGAGAAATTTTTTTTTTAACATTCACCACCCACTGCCTCCCTCCCTCCCTCCCTAAAGGATTCATTAATTCAGTCCCGAAAACCTGTTGGTCAATCAAAGATTCATCACTGTAACTAAAGTGAAAGAATGAAGATGACAAGCAACAGGAGAATCAATAAAGCATCTGGAGTTGAGAAAGGGCATTTCATCATTTGATTTTCCATTTAGCAGATCTTAATGGAACAAGATAGAGAAAGGGATTGCTCATCACAGGCACCGCCAGCTCACTGATGACCTATAACACAGTGTTAGGAAACCTACTCACGGTCGCTCCTCATCGCCACCCCTGCCTTGCAGTACCTACAGCTACCTACAGCAGATCAAGAGGGCGCCACAGGCTTCTTTTAGTGACCCCAAATCATACAGGCAAGGGCCCAAAAGTAAGGAACAATATTGATGGAGCAGTGGTGGTGGTGTGGGGTGCTTTGATTAGTAATGATATGTTATTTCAGCCACCCGCCCCCAGGGAGACATGTCTTCAGCTTGTCGAGCCCTCAAGCTGGAGAAAGTGGGAAGCGAAAAGAGACGGGGTCGTGGTGCGATGCCGTGATTTGCCCCCCAAAACAATTTTCCCTGCTTAAGCTCCAACTTACACTCGTGAACAGGGACTCAGGAAGCAGCTTGCGGAGTAGAATCGTGGACATGTTCTACCCACTGGTGCATGCGGCCTTAAATGCCAGAGTATGGAGAAAGAACTGTTAATCCATTACACATGCGGGCCTAACCCACAGTACAGTCTCCAAGGAAGAGCAGCTTGTTGAGTCTTTGGAATTCGTAAGTTCTCCCCAAAACACACTGCTGGGCATCTGCCGTGAACACAAATCTCTGTATTCCAGAAATGCTTGTCCAGTTACAGAACTGAGTGAAAATATAGATTTTAAAAAAAAAAGGAGGATTACTTTTCTTTTGGTCCAGAAAAATGGTAGATTTGAGCTGTAAGGCTGATTTCTGCACACAAAAAAATCTATTTTAGTATTTCCCTCCCTTTACAAATATGGTTCTATAAAACGACATGAGAAATCTGTCATTTTCGTCACACGCTGCTGGCAAGATTAAAAAATGAAAGATAAAGCCTATCCTATTACATTCTCGCACAGAAGAACGAAAGTGCATGGCATTAACGTTTTCTCTGATGAATGCTTCGAGTAAAAACATTAAGTTGAAAAAGGCCTCTCCTCTTCTTCCTCACTCAACTCTTTGGTGAGTGCTTTCAGTCCCACCGCCCAATTCTATCTGCATGACATACATATTGAATGAAGAGGATGGAGAACTGGAATGAACCAGTCTTTGATCCTGATACAATGGAGGGGCTGAGCGGTTCTCATGCGGAGGGTGTTCACAATGTTTGCTAAAAATGATGTACATCACTAAAACAAAGGGAAACATTTGGAGTTGCTGTTTATAGGTTACTATGCAAGGATTTTACTGGTCCAGCCCACTTGTCATCAAACCCGAGCGCACGTGACCCCTTAACTAAACTGTGTTTGATCTCTAGGTTCTTTTCCCTAATGAACTGAAGGGGTTTTTCCTCAAATCTCTTTCAGACAATGCTCAAGGACGACGCCTTGCTACTCATACCAAATGTGTTGAAGGTGTTCTTGGAGAATGGACAGATTAAGTCCTTTACGTTCGACAGCCGAACCACTGTTAGGGTACGTACCCTGCACTACAGCTGTGTGTTAGTGTTGTGGCTCACCGGCCAGCTGTCCGCCTTCCATTCTTACTCTTCATGTTTTTACTAACCCAGCGCTTTGGGTCTCATGTTTGTTCAGCTAGTAAAAAAAAATATCGATATTATGAACACAGCTTGCTGTGGAGGTCACAGAGACAAACAAGTAGAGGTCAACTGTGAGGCCTGAGGTTATTGCGAAAGTCATTGTAATCAAATGTTTACTACTTTGGATTATCTGCAGCTCTGTCTCTCTACCTGTTAATGCAGAATGAATACACATTTGATTAAGGCATTTAGATTAAGTTATCCATTGTGTTCGACATCATCCGTTTTCAGCAACAGGCCCAACGTTTCATTAGCAGCTCTACAAAATTCTAATGATCAAATTCCGCCCTGAAGGGCAAATATTGATCGACCACCAGACTTGTTGATCAGGGGAGTGATAATCATGCCTCCTTTCACAATGACATTTAAAAATATACTAACATATACATATATATATATATATATATACACATGAACATGAAAACCTGATCATATCCCAAACATTCCTACAGAGGTCCAATTTGCCAAAATAAAATTGGCTTTGGGATCCTTTATAGACATCATTTCAAATCATATCAGAATTTAACCTCACTTTTGATCTCAATTCAAGTTATATCTTTTACAATCGTGTTTAAAAATAGAATGGATCCCCACAGTTTCTTTCTATAGAAGAATCAAATTGGTTACAAAGTAAGTAATGAATAGAGTCAGGCCGAGGTCATCCCCATGTCTACGCCATTCTCTGATGAGTCCGAC
>JAFBJT010109632.1:3959-16884 GCA_016785325.1 Chascanopsetta lugubris
CCCGGTGGCTCCGTGAGCATTGATCAGTGGGAGGGTGGGTGAGACGTGGAGTGTGTGTGCAGCCAGGCGCGGAATCCCACACGACCCACGCCCACATAATAACATCAGCTGTGCTGCAGCTGCAGAGCACTAACCTCCGTCAGCATGTTGTCCACCCATGCTGCTTCGATGCCACGACGCCATGCGCACACGTGTAAACACTGCAGGGCTCTACGTGTGGAAACAAGCACGTTCGTCATTCACATAGAGCCACGGTTTGGCTTCTTCAGAGAGTCAGAGCCACTCGGCCACTTGGGGCTCAATCCCCATCGACGCACACGACACAATGATGAACTCTGCCACATGATGATCTCATTGTGTGAATGAAACACGTGGAAAGTCTGCTACAAACAACCGTACAGGGAGGGGAGGAGCTTATTTTCCTTCCATCCAGGTTGGAAATTGTGCAAAATCAAGGGGCGTGGACACGCGAGCGACCCCTGGGCGGGGCTTCTGTGGATGCTGAGACAGCAGCGTGGGCCCAACTCATCTCTACCTGTGCTCCGCCTCTTTGCCCGTTTTTGGATGAACTAGGAAGTGGGAGGAGTCTGACGGTATAAGCTGTCTTCAGATGGGGGGCCGGTGCAGGTTCAACCTGATCACAGCCACGTGAAGAAAACAGGAAACTCAAACAAGAATATCGGAGTAATTTCCAAATAGAAAAACAAGCGGCATCACGTCATGACATCTTCTATCGCTTATCCAGTGCTCTGGCTCCCAGGGCCAGTGACACTGCAGCAGGGCCCGTGTGGGATTTGCACCAGTGGCTTTCGTTTCCAAAGGCAACCGCTCTGAACACTGAGCCACTGCCACCCCACAGGCTGCGTCGCTTCAGCCGAAATGAAACTTAGCGCTAAATAACTGACATTACCACACAGCCTCCACTAACCCAGGAGAGCCCCTGTCTCACTGCCCACAGGTGGGATCCAGCAGGTGAACCTGCAGCAGCTGGATCCCCCAGAGGGCGAGTCCTCTCTGTTTTGCTGGGTTGGAAAATGTCACTGGTGTTTGTTTGAGCTTCAGTTCACCAGAGAGACGCCTCAGGCTGATTGGAGGAGAGGAAATGGACTCGATCCTTTTTCTAAGCACAGGGGAAACCCGTCCTGCACCTGAGCTCATTTAAAGCCTCCCTCTTTGGGGCATGTGGAGGGAGCCGAGTGCAGCGCGGTGCTCAGGGCACATCACATGCAGACGGAGTCAGCGACCGGTCGCTTCAAGTTTTGCGGTTTTGCAAACAGCCGTTACTTTTATTGAAAAAAAATGACAATTAATGTCATCCCGCAGGCCATTCTGGAGCCTCTGGCGGGCCGGGGTTTAGCCTGCGGGCCCTATGTTTGACACTCCTGCTTTAAAGGTGCAGTGTGTACGATTTCTGTCCTTTTAATCACTTCTAAAAACGATTACAACACTGACATTTTCAGGAATTTATAATCATCTAAATGTATTATTTTTTTCCCCGTTACCCTTAAATGTGGCCATTATTGTGTATTTACCTGAAGAGCGGGTCCTCTCCACGGGGGCCGCCATGTTTGGACAGTAACCCAGAGTGGACACACTAAACATCCTCTGAGCTTTAATGACTCTACCATAGGTTCTTCTGCATGTTCAGAGGGGTGAGGGTGAGGTGATGGAGACAACTTCACCTCTAGATGTCACCAGGTCCAACACACTGCACCTTTAAAGGCTCTGTATGTAAAACAGAGCAGGTTCATGTTGCACCACCATGCATAACTGAAGGTTATCACAGGTTCTCCTGCATCCTCCCCTTTAGACACTGTGCCTTTAATGTAACATTAATATTGAACATGTTTAGGTTTTTTTTACTAAATGTAGCATCATTTGAAAGGAGTTCTATTGCATTATTATCCTTTCATCACAGATGCGGGCAGATAAAAGAGCAGAGTCAAAGAAACTAAAAAAGCAGTTATGTTGTGTTAAGTGAAGTCACAGAGGAGGAGGAAGAGGGGGAGCAGGTTCTGAATGACGGTGAGTGAAGGACAGAGGTGATGAAAGGAATCAGAGAGACAACATCAAAGGACAGAGACACTGTTAGAAAACAGAGGCCTGGTCCTCACTGTGGATTCACTGAAGGTGATTTAGGAGCCTGGATAACAGGTGGGGGACCTGCTGAAAGATGGATTTGCATCAGCGTTTCACAGATGCTTCACTTTTGGGTTCACATTTAGAGGCTCGCATCAATTCAGCCCAGAGAAAGACGTAAAAGATGTCGAGTCTCATCTCCATTAGTCTGTCGTCCCCTCGCGGGCGGCGTGCTGAGATTGATGGCCTGGCGAGAACAAACAGCTGGAACGCATGGGGAGCGTTCCATCTGTGTCAGGAGGAGCCTTGAATTCCCAAGGAGACGAGGGGGGGCGATGGCGAGGCGAGGCGGGGTTCGAGCCCAGAACCTGCCGTGATGCACGAGGCTGTCGCCTCATTCACAAAGTGACCCTGAGATGTGATTTCACTTTCAGACGATAGGCCACGGAGAACGAGGTGTAAATGAGTTCCAGGCGGCGGAGGGTTCCAGTGCTGAACCAGAACCCATGTGCATGTGATTAAACGCGCTGACATCAGTCCATGGCCGCAGAGGAGAGGCGGAGTCGAAAGCATCGCCACAAATCTCTGCGGAATAATTCCGGAGCGATCGAACAACACTTTGTTCACGGTTTCCCTTCAACGCCAGTGATTTACCTCACTTCAATAACAACCATCATATGCCGCCGCTCTGTGGCTCAGGGCGCTTTAATTAGTGTCAGGCACACACACACACACACACACACACACACACACACATACATGTTCATGTGTGGAACACGCCTGTGGGTTTACATGTCAATCAGCATCTGTCGCCCTGACCACATAATATGATTCCAATCAGAGCTGGAATGACTCACAGGTCCAGGACCTAATCAGCCTGGCACCCAGGGAGCAGTGTGTGTGTGTGTGTGAGTGTGTGTGTTTATGTGTTTATGTGTTTATGTGTGTGTGTGTGCACGCGCGCTTGTGTCTGCGCGTGTGTGTGTGTGTGTGTGTGGGAACTGGTGTTACTATTATGCATACATACATAAATGTACATACATGTACATACATGTACATAAACATCGGAGGATGCTGTTAGAAAATGAGGTGTCTGTCTGTGAAAGTGTGTGTGGGGCGGGGTCAAACAGCAAAGGGTCAGAGGGCGGAGTCAGCACTTCTTTGGTTTGAGGGCTGCAGTTTGAGGTCACACTTGAGGACCAGAGGTCCACCGGAACCAAATCCAGGTCCTGGTGAGACACCACAGCTCTGGTTCAGGTTCAGAGACAGGGTGCGATGAATAAACTGGCATGACTGTTCTCTCCATTAATAAAATACTGCCTGAGGCCCATACGCATGTACACACACGCGCACACACACACACACACACACACACACACACACACACACACACTCCAGAGAAGCACATTAAAGTCATGTGGAGCCTGCATCATATGTCTGTTAATGAGAAAAGACCAACACCCATCTGTACAGTGCATCTGCTCACTGACATCACTCACACACTCTTACACACTCTTACACACTCTTACACACTCCCACACACTCATCCTCCTCCCATTGTCCATGTTTACTCACAGATCATAGACTGAGCCATGACTACAGCACAGATCTCAGCCCACTGACTCAACCAGTGACACATAACTATTGAATGTACAAACACAACAGCCCCAGGTCACTGTTTATATAGGGACATGCTAGTATGTGTCATACAGAGGCCTGTAAGCATCATCAGTCCACGCACTGATATTTCCATTTTCCTCGAACACAGAGGACCAGACGAAAAACAAGAAATAAAGATTGAAGTTTGTTGCGTGTATCTTTTAGAGTTGATACCAGTTTGAGATGCATGAGGCGTCATTTCAGGCTCCTGATCCTCTCCACGTGAATATTTACACCCAAACTCATCCAAGCAGCAAATCAGAGACTAAATATCATCAGTTCATCTCGAACCCTGATGCATGTTCAAGTTCTCTTTTCAAAAGGTGGTGAAACATGATGATGGACGGGAGGATGTCCTCCATCGTTGTACACCTGCTCCTCTCTGATCCACAAAGTCCTCCCATCGTTAACATTCCCTGTGAGTTCCCCTCCGCTCGGGTCAGTGGGAGATGACTCCGGACATGTGCCGCTCGGTGGTTCTCGCAGCAGCAGCTCCACCTGCTCTAATGACCCTCCCTCCATCCACCAGCAGGGCTGTGGCTCCACCGTCCACACCTGAGCGGCGAGGACGGCGGACGGAGCCGGGACGCTCGTCTTCATGCTCACGCACACGAGGACGTGCAGGCGAGAATTCGCTCTGCTGCAGAGGAAGGTGTATATCTCAACAACTCCGCGTTTAAAGGCTCAACACGTAAACATTTCACTTGTTGGTAGGATCAGGCCGCGGTCATGTGATTCCAACATGGCGGCATGTCAGGGACGTGTCTGACTGATGATGTGTGTGCAGTTGTGAATAGGAGCTGACCTTGAATAGTGTCAATACACTTTGAGTTACATTGTCTTTACACAGTAGAATATAAAGCCTTATTGGTTGAACGACTGAGAGTTAAAAAAGGATATTCCCTTGTTCTTTCTCAGATTCAGTTTTTTTTGGCAGAAATAAAAAACCTGAAATAAAAACCTCCCTCTCATTTAGCTGAAAGTGAATTCACACCAGTTGCCATTCAGCGCGTGATACCCTCTGATCTGGTTCCCGTGTTGGTGACCAACACAAACATCTGCCTCCGGCCCATCAGCCAATCAGGTGCCTGGGAAGGAGGACTGAGGAGGACAAACACAATGAGATAATCATGTGGCAGTTCATCTGCAATCAATTACTCATCATTGATTGAAGAGTCATTACAAAGCACCCAGCTCCTCCACACGCTGCTGCTGAACACGTCCATGTGCTGCCACCACATGAAACATCCATCACCTCAACACTGCACACGTCTTTGAAGAAGGTGTGAGATAAGATAAGGCGCAGCGGCTGAGTTATTGAAATATCATTTCATTCTGAGCCTTTACTGGCACATCTTCATAGGACTGTACATTCTACACCATACGTGGTGAAAGTGCATTAACTCCCTTAAGGTTCAATAAAAAGAAGGATTTGCCTTTACGGCCATTTAACATTTCTACAGGATAAATAGAACCTCTATAATGCTGCTGTTACCATGGTTACACCGCTCTGACAGGAAGTGAGTGACACAGGAGTTCCATGACCTCACATTATGCTGGTATCCACTGAACATGTCCATTAAACACAACTAATGTATATACTGTGCGTACTCTTTGATCCATCAGAGACCAGCGTTTACTTCCTGCACATCAAAAGAGAATGACATCACCGCCCGTCACCGTGTCACACGAGGTCACATCACGTCTTGCCCGCGCCGGCAATCATCGGGGCTGCACCGACCCATGTGACCGCGGCGCCCGTTCTCCTCATTAGCGGGAGAGAGAGTCGGGTCAGAACCCGGCGCCACAGACGGAGTTTCTGAAGCGTGTGGAAGAACATGTGAGGGAATGCATGGGAACAGCGCTAAGGACATGGGAGTGGTTTTCACTCTGTGGAAAACTGCACAACTCCCAGTACATAAAGTACACGAAGTATCGAGGCAGCGAGAGAATTCTTTAAGATGTCCGGAGCAAAGTTAAACTGCGAATGTGGCGACACAGCAGAAAATACTCACTGAGTAAACAAGCTGGAATGAGAGTGTGAGCGTATGGACCTCTGTGGACGTGGGCGGACGGGAGAGAGAGAGAGAGAGAGAGAGAGAGAGAGAGAGAGAGAGAGAACCGAGTGAATGGGGAAGGGTAAAAAAAAAGAAAAACAAGTGTTCGCCGAAGGGAATAAATAATATATATATATATATATATATATATAACATTTTCTTTTGGCCATGGTACAAATCCACAGTGTTCATACCAGACTGAGTACACAGATGATAGTAAACCTGGCAGGTGAACACTCCTGAGTGCTCGCGTGGACCGGTGCCAGCGAGGACTGAGCAATTCAAGCACAGCTGAGATGAAGGAGGCGGGAGTACACACAGCGCACGTCAGTTTAGTCACTGCAGCGAGACATCACGTTCAAAGACACAACAATATTAGGTACGTTATGGCTCGGATCTGATCACGCGTGTGTCGGTTGACCTGCCGAGGGTTGATGGGGAGTCGGTGAGGACCTGCGCCGCAGACACTTGGCCCCTTGTGCTGCACAAAGAGCCGCTCACCTGCTCGTTACAGGTTCAGTCAGGAGCACAATCCTCCACGGAAGATTCACTTCCTGTCAAGTTTGACAGGAATTTTCTGCACACCCCAATCTGACCACCAACTTCCAGGTTTCAATAACTAAGTAAACCACAACGACGGTTTATTTTTGATTCCAAATCAGAGAAAATGAAATGGAATCCAATGGAATTCCATGAAATGGAAAACTATAAGATACTGCACCACAGCCATGCAGGGATCACTGCTGACCTGTGGCACTGACCTTGCTGTGTCTATGATGGACACGACTCCAGACTGCCCTGATTCTGATTCTGACCCGGACACAACAAGACCTCAGATCCAGAAGAACCAACAAGAGACTGAGATGAACGGTGAAACAGAGACATCAGAGCAAGAGCCAGATCATTTGAAATCTTTAAACTCTAAAATGAGAAATATAGCAAGAGGAAACGTGTGTGAGTGTGTGTGTGTGTGTGTGTGTGTGTGATCAGATTGTGAAAAGTTTACTTGTGCCGTATTGATCGATGAACGCAACACAACAAAACCTTTACATCTGTCAGTGTCATTGTCCTCCCTCTCTGCTGATGTCACTTGACAGGTGCAGAGTCACTCACACACACACACACACGCACACACACACTCCCTCCTCCATGTCCCCATCACAAAACCCAACAGCAGTGACTCCATTTCTCTCATGATTGCTCAGGCTGACCTTTGACCTCCAAGTTTCACCCACTGTCCCCATGTGATAATGTAAAGTAAAGCGGGCGCAGGGCTGATGGAGGTCACAGCCCAATGCACCAAACACATGGTGAAGGTCACGTGGTGTCACTTCACCTGGGAGTGATGAGGAGGGAGGGGAGTGTATGACCACTGACCTTCATCGAATCCAGATACTGTGTGTATGTATTTAAAATACACACGTTTGTGTTGTTCTTCAAACGGACATCAGTGAGTCAGCAGAGAGAGCGAGTCGCCGTGGAAACCAGCAGGTGCACAGCTTGAAGTATCCTCAGAGAGTAATGTGAGAAAATACTGCAAACCTGGATATATACTACAAGCGCAACTATCGAGTCATACTAACACATGATGACTATTTACTACTTTATACTTTTTCTGGTAACATACAGGTTTAATTCTCTTTCACTTTTCACTTTTAGGATTTAGTGACCTCTGGTGGCGAGGGTACATGTTGCAGCTGAAAACTCTTCACGTCAACCATCCCCTTTGAATTTCGATGAGAATCTCTGGAAGCTTCAATTTACCTTTGTATTCAACAAACTAATAAAAAGGAATTTAGTTTAGAGTGGTGCAACATCACAGCTTCCACAGTGAAATCCCATAATATAACATGTATATTAAATTTCTACCAATCGAGATGGAAACAAGTATAAATCTCACAGCCTGGAGCTTTAAACAGGTCAAAGTCAGGGTGTTAGAGCTCGGCAGATAAGTTGTGATGAGCTGAAACTGAGCTGCTGAATCTCAAACAGCCGAGAGGCTGCAAACATTCTGTGTGAAGATCATCGCCTCATTTCATGATCATTTATTTACAACACCACTGTCTGAGGTCCAACATTAATAACACACTGATAAACATGGACAGCTTCAAACTGTGACACCTGCTGACAGAGTCAACAACTGTTTCCAAAGGTCTTATAATATATACAACTCTATCAAATAATAACATTAATATTCACAATAATAATAATGATAATAATAATAATAATAATAATAATAATGATGATGATGATGATAACAATAACAATGATAAAATAATAATAATAATAATAATAATAATAATAATGATAATAATGATGATGATGATGATGATGATGATGATAATAATAATAATAATAACAATAATAATAATAATATAATAATAATTTTTAAATCTAAGGTGACTTCATTTCATTTTCATCTATGTGAACTCAGTTTAGACTGGTAGCATGTGTGGGTGATGAGAATGATTTACATTGTTAATGTACTACATGCATATTCATTAAAGGTCACATGACTTGTATCTGTTACTCTTGTGAGATAAACATGCACCATTTAAATTACTATTAGTATAATTATTATTATCAATAATGATATGATCATACATCTTTTTAGCGCATCATAAAGCAGATCATTGTAGTTGTATAGGATTAAATCATTTCACTGGATTAACAAATATGGCGTCACTATAATAGGCAGGGCTCAGTGTTTGTAAATGATTAGCCTCATTGCTAAGTAATATTGCTGAGTCGGGTTTTATCAATACACACTGACCCCAACTGATCAATACACTTTACTGACATCGAAAAATCATTGGAATCATTATGTGTGCTTATAATGAGTGTATGTGTGTGTGTGTGTGTGTGTGTGTGTGTGTGTGTGTGCGTGTGGAAGTGATGCAGGGAAAATCCTGTGAGAGAAGCTGAAGCAAAATAAGCTGCACTGTTGCGGCAACCCTCCACCCACACACACACTGCTACTCCACTGCTGCTGCTGGAGGGTGTGTGTGAGTGTGTGTGCGTGTGTGTGTGTATGTGTGTGTACAGTATACGTGTTTACAATCATTCACTCCATCATTCATTCCTTGCCATTCTATTTTTCATTCTTTCACTCCCTCCCACCCTCTTTTCATCCTCTCCCACTCACTCAGTCAGAAATCACGCACCTGCACATGTACGTGCACGTGCACATGTACACGCACCGTGCACGTGCACATGTACACGCACCGTAAACATGCACACGCCCATGCGCGCGGTTGGCAGGGCCCAGCTCCCTGACGAGCGGCGCCGCTTGGCATGGGGTTATGCAAAGAAATACAAAAATCGGTGTGGCAACGCTGCCTAATGGCGTCTCCATGGCAACGCACAGAGCACGGCCCTGTGCTGTGGTGTCAGACAGGCTGGGTTCATACAGCAGAGGGATGCAGCATGTGGAGCGATGCTGCAGTGGTGAGGTCGAATCCCGCGTCCATCCTGCCTCCCTCACACTCTGACGCCACATGTGCATCGATGCATCAGGATGACGTCTCGTTCGTGTAAGTGTTCTCCTTTTTAACAACTTAAACATCAGCCGCTCCGCTGTGACGCCTCCACCAGGTGTGAGATGGACACACAACACGGAAGCACCTACACCACCGGTGAGTGACACACTCACCTTTCACACCACAGCGAACGGGAGCGGCGGGAGGGTGGCGTAACCGTGCCAACAACACTTCATCATGGAGTGAATCAGTGGCTCTAAGAGGTGTGAAGGTGTGTCAACAAGCTGCTGCTGCTGCTGCTGCTGCTGCTGCTGCTGCTGCTGCTGCTGCTGCTGCTGCTGCTGCTGCTGCTGCTGCTGCTGCTGCTGCAGGTACAGCAACATCAGTGTAACTATATAAGAGGTGGAGCTCTGGAACCTCCTAGCTGATGGACAGAGGAGGAGGAGGGAGGATTGGAACCAAGCAGCAACCTCCGGGACTGATCGATGAGTCCATCACATGAGTGTAATGACTTGCAGTTCACAGGGTGGCCACTAGAGGCTCCATCCCCATAGACTCCCATGTTAAAATCATCAACTTCAGAGGTGAATGAAACATGTTTACAGTCTGCTGAAAACTACAAATTGATCCCAATCAGTCACATGTTTTTTTGTGACAACTGTACGGGGGCGGGGCTTATTTTCATTCTATCAAGGATTTAAATTGTGCATAATTAAGGGCGTGGCCTCTTGAGTGACCCCTGGCACGTTCTGTGGATGCGGTCGGTGACAGCACCATGGGCCCACCCCAGCTCTACCTGCGCGCCGCCTCTTTGCCCATTTTTGGATGAACCAGGAAGTGGGAGGAGTCAGATATCAAAAACACTCTGCTGAAACCTCTGGGTGACGTCCATTTTTTATAAAACAGAAAGGAGGTCTTTGTTTGTTTTGGGCTCAGGATCATCCAGAGGGAGAGAGAGAGACGGGGCGGGGCTGTGAGGAGGTGACTGATCACAGCCCCTCCAGCTCTCTGAGGTCTGAACCCTGCAGACTGACTGTGCTGACAGCTCTGATCGAATTCACATCACAAACACAAACATGTGTCTCCATCACCAACGTCTGACCGACGCCAGCGAGAGGAGCCACAGTAGGACACCTCAGAACAAGCCACGCCTCCGTGTGTACGATTCGCCATGATGCCCCACATCCCTCACCCACAGGAAGCGTGATCCACGACTAATGACATTCTGCCCATCCTCCTTCCTTGCAAACTTCCTGCATCATTCTCAGACTGTTTTTGTTTTCTTTAAACTGTGCAAATCCACATGCGAGAGACGCGAAGCGTGACACCGCGAGCTCCGGAAACACCATTCGTTACCGCGGCAACACAGACGGACCTGAATACAAAAACAAATTAACCATCTGCAAACCTTCACAGGGTTTCTTTGTAGCTCGACTCGGAGGCGAATGTCTTCGGGCCCCTGCTCTAATTGGACGAACGTCTCCGTGTGGCGGTCGTCACAGGCTTCCCCTGCACACGTATGAGTCATGTGACGTGGCCGCGGTACGACGGCGTGACATGTTCTCTGTGACGGGTTCATCGCGGACGATGTTTGAGCCTCATGACCGTCGCCTTCAGAGCCCGTCACAAGAGCTCCGTCTCCATCTGTGCATCCTTCAAGCCGCGCGTCCTGCATCTGTCCGCGCACCAATAACAGTTTGTCCTTCATCTGCTTCTGGTGGGAAACGCTGAGCGACGGGGACTCGGCCAAACCCGACACGACACACGATAACGCGCTAATTGACCTGAGGAGAACGCGTTATGTAAGCGAGGGAGCCGGCCGCCACTCGGGACTCCGTCATGGTGCGTGGAAGTGGATGTGACAGCATCACTTTCAGTGGACCGGCAGCTGCATGTGTCACAGAGCTTCAGTCTGATCACAGGTCTGATCTGCTCGGAGGGTCAATGGTGAACTCTACATACATCTACATACATTCACCTTGCCCTGATCGTCCATTTAAGGTCATCATCATCAGACCACGATGGAGCAAACATGGCTGCCTCCACACAGGGGACCCTCATCCCACGGCTATGAAACTATTCCTACGTTCGAGAGATAAAACAAACATGACAACATGACTGGCATTGCTAAGGTTCCAGCTGCCTCTGAATCGCACACACTGGACCTTTAAAAGAGGCTCAGCCTGTCTGTGCACACAAACGAGTCGGCCTGGAAATTAGCATAAAACACGAACCTGCCAAATGTGAGTCAAATATTATTGTTGTCTAGTGGAGTCATCACATTGGCAGCCAAGTTGACAGCTGCTGAGGCTGATTCTAAAACCAAAACTACATGAAATGTACCCCCCAAAAAAAAGATTAAATGGAGTTAGAGCGATCGGAGCAGTGGGATCTGATCATATGATGTGCACATCACACTAACAGCTGCGTAAGGAGGAGCGTCAATGAAAATGTAGAGTTTAATTAAGAAAATAAATAGAAAACGGTTTTCATGTAACATCATGTTATTACTGTGTGTCATGGGAACTTGTGTGTGGCACGAGTTGAATGTGACTCAGTCACATTAGTCATTGATTTGATGATATTCAGCCACATATGTCATATATTATACACATAGAATATTCATAGGTCACCATACACTATGAAAGGTTTGTGGGATGGATGGACAGATCCCATCCCAGCAGGCATTCTACCACTGTACCACCGTGCCACCCCCACCGAACTGTTCAGATTCAAATGAGCACTTGATTCATGGTGTCACAGAGGCAAGCCATGCGCATGATATGACTCTGCTCTTCACCCTGCATCAGGACGAGCTCCCTCACCTCACTGTCTCACCACGGTCTCCTGATCCATTACAGAAAGAGAAAATTCATTTACTTTACTAATTTTATTTGTCCCAAATTCTAAAAATAATTTTGGCCTTAATGGCTCCAATAAAGTGAAATGCCTGTCGTGGGGTGGCAGGGTTTTGTGTCCGCATAAAAGGACAAGGACAAAATAAGGAAGGTGTCATTCAGAGGTGGAGCTGATTAAACATGTTGCAGAGTCGCGTGACCCGGGAGTGACCTCACATTAAACGCGTGTCACTGCATGAGAAACCTCCTGAGGTTCTGACCCAGTGGGGAAAAGGAGCGGCGCACGGCACCAGAGGTCATGGGTTCGGTGTCTGCTCAGGGGACACGCTGACGTGCATGGAACCACCAACACTATCATCCACAGGCACCGCCCCCCCCCCCCCCCCCCCCCCCCCCCCCCCCCCCCCCCCCCCCACCCCCCCACTCCTGTACCTAATACTACAGTATGACCATGATGCCATATGATACTGAGTGTACGTGAGGGGAAGAGACCCATAGAAAATAAAGACCCCGTGATTTTCATTAGGCAGCAGCTCTGAGGAGAGACGTGATGATGAGTGAGTCCATCATACGTCTCAAATCCTTTTTCAATCAACACCGACACAACCCTGATCCTTCAGGGGACTGATATCTGTTCTTCTAGGGCAACGCACACACACACACACACACACACGCACGCACACACACACACACACACGCACACACACGCACACACACGCACACACACGCACATGCACACATATACACACACACACACACACACACACACACACACACTTAAAAAGTGTGTGTA
>JAFBJT010109632.1:16979-28561 GCA_016785325.1 Chascanopsetta lugubris
TCTGCTCCTCCAGACACACGCACACACACACACACACACGCACACGCACGCACACATACACACACTGAGGTTCCAGTTCCCATCAGATGGGTCTGAGGCACACAGCCTCCTGGGTAACAGCTACTTTAGATTACGAGCATCTGTTCAAATAGCAGGGACTGATCCATGGAGAGGCTCTCCAACCAAACCCACGCTGTGTGTGTGTGTGTGTGTGTGTGTGTCTGAGTGTCAGAGACAGACAGTGTGTCTCTGCACTGCAGCAGTGGACATGGACGTCCACAGCGTCCTCGGTAAACTGTCTGCAGTCTTCTTTAGATTTACAGCAGAGGAGGAGGCGAGAACCCCGGGAGCCCGGGTTGTAAATCGTCACCAAGTCACCACCCACTGTGGAACAGCAGGCATTACCTCATGAAGACTGTACTGAGGAAGAGGAGGAGGAGGAGGAAGAGGAGGAAGAGGAGGAGGAGGAGGAGGAGGAGGAGGGTGTTTCCCCAAAAGTGTGTGTGAGATGATGAAGATCTGACCACATTCAAGGTAATGATAAAAGTGCTTGGCAGACACGCACACACACACACACACACACACATGTGCACTTTCTCCTTGACCACACGTTTAATTCACAAAGACAAAAGGACACGATCCACCCACGCACAGCTCATCCCTCCATAAGAGCATTTACATTAGACACATGCATCTGCCCACACACACACACACACACACACACACACACACACGCTCACACACACACACGTGCACGCTGTAGCGTGTGCCCTCAACCTTGCTCACACGGAATCTCCTCCTTGTGATGATCGGTGCTGCTGCGCTCTGAACATACAGCCTCTCCAAAGGGTTTCCCCCGACAACACCGGGAACATTCAGAATGCTGCACTTTTATCCTCCAACCAGCATCCCCCCCCCCCCCCCCCCCCCCCCCCCCCCCCCCCCCCCCCCCCCCCACTCCCACTCACCCACCAATGTAAACCCACTATGACAGACTCCACCACCACTCCCTGACACCCAGCTCAGCTCCAGCCTCGATCATGGATGACAGAGTGAGGAACATGCAGATCATGGATGACATGAAAAAGGTAAACACAGAAGATCCTGACTCAAGTTGCTGCAGTGGAGCAGGATCCAGTGCAGAGCTCACACACACACACACACACACACACACACACACACACAGTACACATGGTAAACATGGACATGTGTGCACACAGTCTCATGGAAACCCTCCTGAGTCTGCATGAAGACATGAACTCACCTCTCACTCAGTCTGAACACAGGAGGCATCTGGGAGCACCTGAGTCACCAGGAGACAGTGGAGCATCACAGCCATGAGATGTTTGGATCAAAGACTTCCTGAGCTCCTCCTGAGATCCTCTGACTCCCTCCCTCACATGTATCCACACACCTCTGAAGGCTCGGGGCTGATGGTGAGAGCAACAAGAGGAAGAACCAGGAGGAGGACGAGGAGCAACGTGACACCGAGATGCTCTGATCTCCTCCACGGAGACGAGAAGTGAGAGAGCGCACGGTGAGGAGAGGAGAGGAGAGGAGAGGAGAGGAGCATCCACTGCAGCAGCTCAGAGCAGAGCACAGAGAGAGAGAGAGAGAGAGAGAGAGAGAGAGAGAGAGGGAGAGACAGGGACACAGAGAGAGGCTGCTGCTGCCGCTGCTGGATTCAGCTCTGAGTAAATCCTGGAGACTGGATTGTGGAGCCAGAACTCAGGGAGTGATGGAGAGAAGAGGACCGGAGTGAGAAGGAGTGAGGCTGCAGAGGAAGAGTTTCCTCATCATCGCCTCACTGCTGCTCCTCTTTCACTTGACGACTGGTTCATCCTATGTTTTTAAGTCTCTTTAAAGGTGCAGTGTGTACGACTTTGGCCAATTCTGTCACCTCTAAAAATATTACGAAACAATTATATACTAACGTTTTCATGAATTGATATCACTTAAATATTTTTTTTCCCCGTTACCCTAAAATGAGGCCATTAATGTATATTTACATGATCTCTATGGAGGCCGCCATGTTTTTACAGTCGTAAAAGTGGTTGTACTAATATCTTGAGCTTTAAAGACAACTGAAGTCGACCATAGGTTCTCCTGCATGTTCAGAAGGGTGAGGGTGAGGTGATGGATACAACATGCAACTTCACCACAAGATGTCACCAAATCGTACACACTGCACCTTTATCCAGAGGAGAGAAGCTTCAGTTTACCTGCACTGCACTACAATGCAAAAAAACATATAAATCAAATGTATGTAAAAAAACGTGTATGGCAGCAACATCAGCCATTTGACAACACACACACACACACACACACAATATGCAGCAAGTACTGACAACACAACACGACTCTCACAAACTGATTGAAAAATACTACAACGACACAATGAAATATTCACTCCACAACCACACACCTGCAACCTTCTCACAAAATAAACAAATAGATCCAACATAAAGCTCTGCCCACAAATTCCCCCTCACCACACAGTGTTCTTTACACAACCCAATAATCAAACCATAGCCTGTCTATGAAGACGGACGTAGCGTCCGTGACCTCACCCGTTGCTTTCTGCAGGGTGGTCTTGTGGCGAGTTGTGGGCGAGTCCCTCGTCGCCATCTTACCGGATCCCGACTCCTCCTGGTTCCCGGTTCATTCAAAAAGGAGCAAAGGGGCGGAACGCGCACACACACGGAGCTCCCTCGAGTCAAACTCATGTACCGGGACACGACCAGATCCGCGGGTTATGCTCGTCTGTGTAGGAGCTGGTTCGGTTGCGGTAGTAATACTTGGTCTGTATATGTAGATTCTATTTGCAGTAGAAGAGATGTGAGTGTACTGCATTGACCTCTCTCAGTTCTACACTGGAGCTGGTTAAAGTGTTATTGTGACGTTGTTCCCTCCGTCACTGAGGCTCATGCAGCTCCATCACTTGGGGATGGAGCCTGTGTGTGGCTGTCTCTGGCTATGACAGGGGACAGGGGCCCGGCCTTTCAACAGGAAGTGCTCGGGCCCCGGCAGAGCTGTAGGTCGCCGGGCGAAGCTGCTCGCCCTCACCTCCCGAGTCCTTCAATAATTAACGGCGGCTGCTGTCAATCAACATCTTTAGTCTCAGGCAGCCGAGGGAGGGGGGTGGGGGGGGGTTGGGGGTGGGGGTGGGGGGGAGGGGACTACGGCTGAGCATCCTTACACCTGTGGACCAGGAGGACAGAGGATCTATGCCCCAAGAGGAGGAACTCATCCACTGTTAAAGGTCCAGTCCCACTGAGACTCTGAGGTATCACAGAGAGGTGGAACTGTCCGGGTCCGTGATGAAGGTGCGGTCTGATCTGACTCCCCCGTCAGATCACACGTTCACTTTACATCAACCAATACCTTTTTGACCACTCATGAAAATATAACTTCATTCTTTACGCACACACCAAACACACACCCCCTGTAGGGGGCGTGTCCCGGGTCGGCTGGCAGAAGCCGGCTCTTCCTCTTTGTGTCTTACAAATCTCATCTCACAGAAATATTCATTTCACGGGTCGCTGTCCCGCACAAGCCCATATCCAGTGAAGGGGGTGGGGGTGGGGGGTGGGGGGGGGGGGGTTTTGGCTTTTTTCCCTTGGGGGGGGGGGGGGGGGGGGGGGGGGTGGCTTTAAGCTTTATTCCCTTCTCTATTGAAATTGGAGAGAGCGAGCGGCGTGGAGCGGTGCCAGAGATATCAGCCTCCCGCTGTACGAGGCTCGTCCTTGTAATGAAGCTGCAGACGCTGCTCACTATTCTTCCCACTCAGCCTCTATCAGGCCTGATCTCTGCTCTGGAACCACTGCAGCCAAACAACCAGAGGGGGCAGACACATCTCACACGCTCTGCTTCCGTTGTGGTGGAGCCTGGAGCTCAGACGAACGGAGACCCACTGGAGACGTCTTCGGGGGGGGAGTGGACATCAGGAGGAACCGGATCTTTGGCTGCAGCCACACTCACTCAGATATGTGAGAAGGCTGATACTGAAGCAAGCGATGATTCAGACCTCCAGGGCTCACAGATGAGTCCAATACTGAAGTGTTAAGACTTGCAGTTCACAGGGTGGCCACTAGAGGCCCAATAGACTCCCCATAGACTCCCGTGTTAAATGTTCAACTGTAGAGGTGAATGATACCTGTTGAAAGTCTGGGACAAACTACAGTCACATTTTTTGCCTGTGCGGGGGCGGGGCTTATTTTCATTCTATCTTGGTCTTAAATTGACCTGCTGTTCTGTAGGAATACATAAATCTATGGTGTATGAGGAATTCAATTCTAAAGCACTGGACTGAAGCCGTCAGATAGACTGTCATTCTTAGATGAATATTACACGTCTGCACGAACTGATCCAACAATCGTCTGGGAACTTCTAAGACTTCTCTGCATTCACAGTGCAGACATTTCAGTCTGAAGGGCGGATTTCATACAGGCAGGTTCTAATATAGTGACCACTTCAGAATACATACATCTCATTTTCCCGAGGAGAAATCACACAATCATCCATCCTCTCAGTGGAGGACACTCCACACGGCACCACACATAATCACATGCAGCAGAAGGAGTCTATCTATCACTTTAACAAAGTTTGAATCTTTTGTGTTTTTCTTTCTTGTGTGTGTCTGCGCCTGATCTGAACTCATATGTGCTAAATGAACATCCTCGGTAACTGAAGGCTCCTTCGTGCTGCTGTGGAGTGGAGCTTCACTGCCTGCACTCATCCACGTGTTGCTCTGCTCTACACGGGCAGACTGAGATAGATCGATACGTGACGGTATGCAAGATGATATAAATATATAAAGATAGAATAATCTAGGTGCAAAACATAAACTGAGAGGCATCAATACTGTTCGATAGATTAAAAAAGATTGTAAACATGGAGTCCGTGAAATGAACACGATTAGAGAGTAATTGAACAAGGCTCATCAATATCAAACCACAGGCGTCACTTTAATTTACTGCCCTCTCGAGTCATAAAGGACAAAAATGTCAGCTTCCAAAACAACGTGATAAAATTTGAACAGATTAATATGTTTTTCTACTTTTTTTTGCATAGATGTCTTAAACAACTTCAGTCATGTTCAAAACTACCAAACATTTAATCATTTTGAGGATTTTAACCCTTTCAATTTACTACCCTCTTAATTCCCTTTGACTCCCGTTGAAAACTAGAAATGCCATGAAGTCAGTATTTTGGGTCAACTTTGACAGACCCATGTCTGATTTCAAACCAGTCTCCATGACACTTTCCATTTGTTTTATGGAAAATAGCTCATTTTTTGTTTTGTTCATAAAAAACGACTTGGACAACCCTAACCCTAACCCCGACGCTTTAGCAAGAAAAAAAGATGAATCTAATAGAGTTTTTATAGTAGTTTTTTGAAAGCGGACATTTTTGTCTTTGACCACTCAAGAGAGTAGTACACTTGTGTCACAGTGTTCTGGTGCTCTATTCACAACACTCTTTTTGAATTTCAAAATGTGCCATGAGAGAGACCCAAATACAAAAAAATTTGCCACTGACACCAACACAGCCAAAATGATTGACAGATAAAGAGGTGAAATCTACTCTGCTGTGTCAAATCACATGAACTATTACTGGCACTCCCCCCTAAGGGTCTCTTGAGGTACTGCTCTCTGTCCACATGTTCATATCCAAATATTTTTCAATCAACTCAGACAGAACCGGATCAGACAGAGGGATCCACATTCAACACCGAGCAGGAACAGACTATACAGAGCTGAACTCCCGGACTCGAGACTTTAAAGTCAAATGAACACTGGGGTTATTGGGTCTGGACATTTACTGCTGCCCCCACGGCAACCGCACTCTGAGACCTTGTTGTTCTACAATTCTACTTCATTTAGCGGATGCTTTAATCCAAAGTGACACATATCTGAGGGTGGATGAAGAGGCTGGGAATTGAACCTGTGGCCTCATGCATTCAAAGTGCATGCTCCGCCACCCTTTGCTGCCCTTCCATGTAAACGTCGTCGTTACTGTGCTTTAAACAGTTGATGGTGCATTTCATGGTACATCCCAAAATGCTTCATGACTTCCAGCGTGATGTTTGTTGGAATTGTGACACGTTGGACGGCAGCGGATGAACCACCACGTTCACGCGGGAGGTGTGGTGAAGTTTCAGTGCACATCTGGACACGTCTTCTCTCGTGCAAACACAGGAGGAGCTGTCCTCCTGAATGAGGTTCTGACCCGAATTCACCCCTGAATACAAAACACAACACAACACACCCAGTTCACTCTCATGTCCCATATCTGGATCCAGCCCCACCCACATGTGCATGACTCTGACTCTTAACCTGCACTGTGACAGAGCTGCTGAACCACTGTGACATTAAATGCAACTGAGAGGAAACGTCTGAGTCTATCAGACAAATCAGATCTGCCCCTAATGTAATACTGTGTGTAGTGTGTGTACAGTGTGTACTCTGAGTGTGTGTGTGTGTGCGTGCGTGTGTGTGTGGTGTGTGTGTGTGTGTGTGTGTGTGTGTGTGTGTGTGTGTGTGTGTGTGTGTGTATGTGTGTGTGTGTGTGTGTGTGTGTTTGTGTTCCTGGCAGATCTGGCTCTGCTGGCAGTCTGGATAATGGATCTCCTACTTTATCTGCTTCCTCTGATCTCATTTGCTTTTACGTTTTTGTTTATGGTTTGTGTGCAGCTGTTTGTGTGCAGTTGTGCGTGTGTGTGTGTGTGCGTGTGTGTGTGTGTGAGTGTGTGTGTGTGTGTGTTCACGATGTAAACACTGAAAAGGTGATATCAGCCACATCATTCGGGAGGATTTCTAACTGATCCTCGCGGCTACAATGATCCGAGCATCGATCCACATCTGGGCCTCGTGGGAACGACGGAGCGGCTGCAGAGTTTGAATCGTTCACATCAGTTTTATAAAAAAAAAACACAGGACGGCGTCTGTGAGGGAACTGCATTACATTCATATTTGAATGTCTCCTCCTCATTCAGTCCTCTGCGCACTGATGGGGTCGACTCAGGACCTGATGAATGACGACGCCTCCGAAAGGTTCTTCAAGAAGAACAGCAGGCTGAATAATGCTGAGTCACCATTTGCAGTTCAGGGGAAACAGCAGGAAGGACTCTGCGCAGCTGATTATTCTGAGGCATTAAACACAGACATGGATTCTCCCTGAGGGAAAAACCAACAGGCTGACACACGCTGTTAAGATAATCTGATGTGATCAGGTGACACACTTTCTTTTCAGTTTGTTGTTACACTATAAAAGCAGAGACGTGCGTCATCACGCTTCTGCAAAGAATAATCGTGTGATCTGAGTGTGGGACACCTGATATCCCCAGATGTAGATGACGCAGTGTTTACATACGGACGTAAATAATAATCCCGATGTGGAATGATCATCAGCAGCTGCAGCCACATGTCACCACACACATAGGACATGTCGAGTCTCAGGGGTCCGACATGAGCACTGACACCAGGGCTCCAGTGACTTCCAGCCTCATCCCACACACTCCCAGGAGAAGGACAGACCATAATAGTGACTTCTGTCACCGTCCTGCTATTCTGCTCCTGGATGAGGTGACGGATGCAAATGAACGTGTGGAGCTCAGAGCGGAGAGTGAGAAGGGTGATGAGAGGATCGGTGATTACAGCTCTGCCCCGAAGACCAGGAGCAGTTTGTGGATCCAAATCTGGACTTAATGAAAAGAGGAACTGCGTTCACACTGGAACTCAATATCACCTCATGTTCACAGGAGCGGCTCCGCTGCAGCAGCAGCATCGAGGATAGGGAAAGCAGCACTGAGCTCAATAAAGGACCAATCACACAGATTATGCTAATGAGCTCTCACCGTTATAGGTTTGACTAATCCCTGCAGTGGTTTAGAGTCTTTAATCCCAAACATCATGAAGCTGATGAGTTAGAACAATAACTATCAAAAGGATGAGTCAGCGCGAACGCACGTTCATCCAAAAACATGTTGATTCCAGTTGATTGTCCCTTCAGGAACCGTCACTGTGCAAGAGTGAAAATGCACTAAACACACAATTAGTATGCGTGGCTGAGTGGTAGGAGGCAGGTGTGTGAGGTCACACTGGTGCAAGGACAAGCGGTTTCAGCCACTTCACTCCTCGGCAAGATGAAAGACTTCGATCGGAGCCGTCGTTTATTTCCTGTAATTAGCATGTGACTCATTTCACAGGTGCCGGTGCAGAACACGCCTCCTCCACATGTTCATGCGCCGCGTGTGTAAAGAGACTGAAAGGCACGGTGAGAAATCGTGGCCAAATCAGCTCTGTGGGTGAACGTATGTGTGTGTTAATATGACGTGTGTGTGTGCGTTGGTGCCGCTACACCATTTATTTTCCTTTTATCTCCTGGCTCAGTGAACTCCTCCGAGTCCCTCCAGCGTTTTCAGGATGAAGAGAGGATTTGTCGAAAAGGGCTTTGAGCACAAACATCCTCCTCTTCCTACCACCGTCATCATCATCATCATAGATCCTGTGCATGTTTGCCTACTTATTGGATATTAGCAGCAGCAGCAGCAGCAGCAGCAGCAGCAGCACACTTGCTGACACAGGGATGATGCTGATTAACATGAAACAGTGGTTCATCTGATCTGAGCTCAGAGTGTAAACACGGAGTCGCGTGAGGCTCTGCAGCTCATCTCACCGTTTAAACTCAAGCAGATCAAATGTCGAAATAACTGATGCAGCTGAGAAATGGCTTCTAAACACCGTGTATGTATGATAGTAGAAAGTATAGTTTTGATTGCGATCGCAGCTGAATCTCTGAGTCTTCGCGTCATCACTCAACTTGAGGCCAAATGATTTTAATCGCCACCTGGTGGTCAGCTGCAGAATAGCGCAGAGAGCCGGACGACCACATCATGTGACAAAAAATTCAAAACCATGCAGCAACCTTCAGGACAGACGGATGAGTCCAATGCTGAAGTGCACAATCCAGCAGTTCACAGGGTGGCCACTAGAGGCTCAATCTCCACAGACTCCCATGTTAAAATGATCAACTTCGGAGGTGAATGAAACTTGTTTAAAGTCTAGTGCAAACTACAGTTTTGGTCTCCATCAGTCACATGGTTTCCTGTATGACTCCTAATATGAATCAAAAACGTGTTCCATGTTCTGGACAGCGATCAGGGCGAGCTGCCAAAAAGTGACCCTATAAAACATCTGCATCCGAGCATCTCTTACTACTGATCCTCACGATGACATTTGTTCATCACAAGTTGATTTTGTTATTTGACTCAAAGAATGTGACAGATTATGATTGACAGCTACGACTGACAGTCAAACACATTTAGTGTCTCGTGGGGATAAATAGAGAGAAAAGACCCAATGTCCTTCCTCTGCAGTCAGAGCTGAAGATCTGAGACAGACCAGGAATCAGAAGATGAAATGAAAATCAGAAAAGAGAGAGAGAGAGAGAAAGAGAGGGAGTGAGAGAGAGAGAGAGAATTCAGTGTGTGTGTGAGATAAAAAGTGGGTCATTGAAAGGACAGAAACAAATATCGTGTCAGTGTAAATGGGAGTGTGATTGTCTGAAGTCGTTCAGAAAAATGATTCAATAAACGTGATCATCTGTGTCCGTGTATGAAGTCATGATCCTCCCTCCTGTGTTTACACTCGGATCCACTGTGACACCTGTTTGAGAGAAACTCCACACAACACATGAGAAGCTGAACCTCTCCTCGCCGCTGGTCATCCATTATTCAACGTGTTCAGTTTGTCATCGCTGCTCTCTTCAGAAACATTCCTCCAACCTTTCAAATTCTCTCTCTGCTCCACAGGGACGGAGACAACGCGAGGAGCAGCGAGCAGAGAACACACAGCCATCCTGTGTTTCCCGCGCGAGATCTTCCCTCCATTACTCCTCTATTCAGAACAGAGATACTGCATCACAGCTGTTCATGTGTATTTTTAAACCTCAACACTAACAATCAGATTAGAGGTAAACAAGTGGGTTATATTACGTGTGTTGGCCTTTACTACTTAATCACATTTTTAGTCATTTATTATTTATACAAACGGTAGCAACTACAATCGGGAAAATACATTTAGATAAGGGTCATTGGGTAATCAAGATGATTAATATCTACATCTATCAACTCATACTGCACTTTGTAAAGATAGTAAATTTATTCTTGGTGTCGAAACCTGGTGTATTAAATTCAAAGAAAAATAATAACGAAATGAAAAATGAAAAGAAATCTTCAGACTAGTGTTCCAGCAACACCTTTGGAAAAGTGAAATTAACTCAACGCTGCATCCGACAATTTTTTTAGGGAAATGGAAACCATTGCTGAATTACTGAATTTCTTTAATCAATGTAACTTTGATTCAAAGTAGCATCAACAAGACTTTTCTTTACCCTGAAAGAATCAAAAGCTTCACTGCACTGGAAACATGTTCCTCTTGTCCTTGACTCGGTCAGAGGGAAACTGAAAACCCGGACACATACAGAGGAGAGGAGAGAGGAGAGAGGAGAGGAGAGGAGAGGAGAGAGGAGAGGAGAGGAGAGAGGAGAGAGGAGAGGAGGGAGCATCTCTCTGCTCACACTCTCTTTAATCCTTCTTTTTCATATTTGAGCAGCGAGTGATAACGAGGCCGCTCCCTCTGCTCTGCTCTGCTGCCACTGTCACACACTCAGAGACCAGGTCACAGGGTCACCCTCCTGCAATTAACATTTACCTCCTCAGGTCAAATGTAATGTGTGTGTGTGTGTGTGTGTGTGTGTGTGTGTGGCAAAGTGTCACAGTGCCAAATATAGCAGGTGCCAGGCACCATGGAGCAGGAGTTTATTCTCACATGGCTCAGAATGAGAGATCACAGCGCCCCCGTGAGGACGAGGGGAGGCATGAAAATGACACGAGAGTCAAAACAAAGCTCAGGGGCTCATGCTTGATCAAACTCTGTCAGAGGCTGAGACGAGAGATGAGGTCCAGTGTGAATGGCTCGAGGTAAAGGAGGAAACAGGAAGTGGCAGAGAGGATGAAGAGGAGTGTGTTTTAGCCTCAGAACATGACTCAGGTGTTTTCTGTGTACGACAACACACAGCCAAATACTCCTTCTTCTTCGTCTCTCCCTGCCCACACACACACACACACACAGCCGAGCCAGCACTTTTCATCCCCTGTACCTACCCCCACCACCCCGCAACCCCCACCCCACCCCCCACCCCCCTCTCTGGGCCTGCAGCCAGCAGCCTGGATGAATGGCAGCTCCAGTATCCTCACATTCCCTCTCCACCAGGTTTGTTCCATTACAGAAACGAGCCGAGATGATGTGCGAGCCACTTCGTCTGCAAACTGCTCCTCCCAGAATAACTCGCCACACTTCAGCAGTTTCCCACAATCCTTAGTGGTGGGGGGGGGGGCACAAAGAAACAACAACAACAACTAGAAGAGAGCTGATTGGTGTGGTGAGATGAGCCGGAGAGATTCAATCTGAGAAGGTCTGTGTTTTGTTTTTGGCTCAGAGGTAAATCAACTTCCTGTTCGGGTCACTCCAGGACCCCCCCCCCCCACCCCCCTACACTACAGAGCCTCTTGGGTATTC
>JAFBJT010109632.1:39358-50508 GCA_016785325.1 Chascanopsetta lugubris
AAAAAAAACATGGAGGTATAGACACGAGCCCGAAGTTTAAAACGAGGTGAAGTCCCGTGACTGAGAGCCGGGGCCGAGCCCCTGCTCAGTTCAACACATGTCAACCTCAACAACACGCGTGTCCTATTGTCCTGATATGACCATTTAACACAGATGAACTGTGTCGCGCACATACATGTCAGATTACACCAAGTTTATCTCTCTCTCTCTCTCTCTCTCTCTCTCTCTCTCTCTCTCTCGCGCGTGCGCACATACACTTACATACTGTACATACACTCTCACTCACTGGCCGCATTCCGTCGCCCTACACCTGACAATTATCTGCTCTCTGAATCTCTACAGGCAAACAGTCAGCGCCGCGGTTTAAAGGTGCAGTGCGTGGGATTCGGTGACACCTGGTGGGGGTGTCGCATGCACTGACCTATCGCCCCTCAAAGGATCACTCACCGATCGATGGCGCCTTTCGTCCTGCACCTTTAGTAATTGAACATGAACAGTTTTCTTTGGGTTTTTTTGTTTTGCAGTTAAAGGTGCAGTGTGTAAGATTTCGGTCATTTTTGTCACTTGTCAAACGATCTTCCGGTCGGCCCGCTTTTGGCCCTGGGGCCGTATGTTTTCATGCCCCATAGCTCTGATGCTTCTTCGTATAGAAATGACATTCTGGGTCATTGAGGAATAAAAAAATTTAAAAAATTAAATAAAAAAACGGTTATGGTAATGAGTCTTGTTGGTATTGGTCCATAAATACCTGTAAATTAAAGTGTGGTTTAGTCTCATCTGTATGAGGAAGACACTGGAAGGAATAAACAAAACGAGTCCTTCCAGTTTGTACACAAACAAAGGATAAGAGAGTTGTCTGGGACGTGGGAACATGTAGTGGTGAAGCTGCCCGATGCATCTCGCCATTTCCCTTCCAAACACAGGAGAAAATATGGACACGGTGGCTCAGTCGAGCTGTTGCCTCACAGCTAGGTCCCGTATTCGATTCCCCGTGCGGGAGCCTTTCTGTGTGGAGTTTGCACGTTCTCCCCGTGTTACCCGGGGAATTCCTCCTTCCACAAAAATCCCCTCTAAAAGACATTGCGACGTCGTCAAGAAGTTGGGCGCCGAAGAAAGTGGCTGCCCTCTGCACCTGGCTTGTTCCCGGAGGAAGGTCGAGCCAGGATGGGTTACAGCATGTGTGTGTGTGTGTGTCCCTCAAGCATGTCCGGTGACAATAAAATGCATCTTAATCTCTTCATCTTAATAAACATGACAACTCAAAAGGTCATTGTCCACCCTGGACGACTGTAAACAACATATTGTTGCAACATGGCTGCCTCTGGGAGTGAAAGGTCATCAGCTTAGTTTTACTTTCATTTAATGTCATTTATTTTCATTTCATTAATCCATCGATCTATCGATCGATCTATCTTGATGAATTTTTCACACTGGACCTTTACACCGTCATCTTTTATCAGACGGTACAGTGCCTCCAAGTGGCAACGTCTTGTAATTACATCCATGGAAGAGCGCCTTCGCGCTTACGCAGGTTCATCGGCTGCCACTAGGTGTCAGCAGTGGATTAAAAAGCAGTCGGAACGAATGTTCCCGGTCCCCGTTTCCCACCGACTTGTTATAAACTACCGGAACAATCGCAAAGCAGGTCCACAACCCGGTAATGCTGCGTCAATTCATCACACTCGCTTTATGTGCACAATTAACGAACACGGCTACCGTCAGTATTTACCGGGTTAGTTACTTGACACGAACATGCCGGGACCTGAGAGCTGGCTTTTCTCATTGGCAGCCATTGTTAAGCGAGGAGCTCGGCTAATGTTAGCATGAGCAGCTAACGTTGGAATGGGGGCTGCTATCCACTTAGCATTCCCTCCTCCTGAGTTTACTGTCCTATTGTCATTTTTTGTGTTGATTAATGTGAGTAAATTAGCTCTAATGTTTGCTGACTAATAAATAACACGCAGACATTTAAAAATATATATATATATATCTGTTTAAACAGTGCCGCAAACTGACCTGAGCTGCCGTTCGTGTGGTGAGACGGAGAGAGAGAGAGGAGCAACCATGACTTCACTGGTGAGTTTTATCTCACACACATGCATCACCACCATTCATTCCATGTTTGCTTGTGTTGAGTCAAGGTCTGTGTAAATCATTGTGTGTCACTTTCGATGGATGGGTGGATTTTTGTTGATGCGTTTTCTGATCGAAATCACCATCATTGTGCTTAAGGGTGGATGGATGTGCACAGGATAGATGGATGGGTAACAACAGGGCACCACAACACGTGTAATAAGAATATTAAAAAGAAAACTGAAATTATATCAGTGTTTTCAGAGAATGTGTATTCATTGTAATTGAATGTGTAAGTCAATCCAATTTTAATTGCTCATGCTCTCAAATTAATAGAATGTATTTGCTAATACATTTCATTTTACCAAAGGATTTAACATTTGTTATTGTCAGAAATTGTCTTCTCGGCAATGTATCTTCATTGTACAAAAAAGTTCAATATTATTGGTATTGCTTTATTAGTATTGTTATTATATGTGAGTGAAAACTGTGCTTTGGTTTGTCACATTCATTCATTTTCGATGTGAAATAAGTCCTGTGTTTGTTCCACAGGGGGGCAGCAGTTCCTCCTCCACAGAATTCATTGTGCGAGTGCCCAAGTGAGTGAAAGCAACCGGCGCTCGGACAGATTGCATCATCTGTCACCACTTTGTTGCATAGTAGAGTCAGAGCAGGTTCATGACTGTGTTCGTACGTCCCATAGAAACAGCAATAAGAAGTACAACATCATGGCGTTCAACGCAGGAGACAAAGTCAACTGTTCAACATGGACACAGGTGGGCTGCGTTGTAGCACATGTGTGCCTGAGTAAGGGCATGAGCACGAACACGGTACAGAGCCTCAGTTTCCTCCCTCTCGAATCCCAGGCTCGCATGGAGAGAGACATGAGTGCTCGGCGGATTTACGGAGAGGAGGAGGCGGCTGAAGGAGCAGCCGGGAGCGAGTTCGGCAAGAAGCAGCGCGAAGAAGCACGGAGGAAGAAGTTTGGCATCGTGACACGGGAGTTCAAAGTGGAGGACCAGCCCTGGATCCTGAAGGTTAATGGCAAGGCAGGCAAGAGGTGAGGAGGAGGAGGAGGAGGAGGAGGATGTTTTGTTCTTCCCTGACTGCCTCATACTCAAACCGCATTGTATCCACACGCACACCCGGTACAACGTCCACAGTCACTTACCCAGCAACGGACTTGGAACTTGATTTTATGATGTTGACCCGAAATCCCCGGGCACACATCACATTTCCTCTTGAACTTATTGTGCAAGGGAAAAATGTAGACAGCCCTCGGTGCTGTTTATCTCATGAACATGATTCCTCTGACTGGAGCTGATGAGCAGATTCTTTGCCCAGATTACCACGGCACACCCGTCTCACCCAGACACCCTTTCGCTTTGTGCTGTTGAAATCCCCTTTGTTGCGCCCGCATGTGTTGCGCCCCATGTTTACTATGGCATTCATTCCGATCATTACCTGATCATCTAAGTGCTCCGCTCTGTATTCAAGTGGTAATGTGAAGGACATACTGAAAATCTCCCTCTTTTTTTCTTCCCTGCCAGGTTCAAGGGTCTGAAGAAGGGTGGCGTGACAGAAAATGCCTCCTACTTCATCTTCACACAGTGCCCTGATGATGCTTTCGAGGCCTTCCCTGTCCATGGCTGGTACAACTTCACACCACAGGCCAAGCACCGAACTCTGACCGCAGAGGAGGCCGAGGAGGAGTGGGGCAGGTGAGGAGGAGGAGGAGGACAAGGGAGCGCTTGACTGATTGTGGAGAAGGAGCTCTATGCCACTTGTTGTGGAAATTGTGGAGGTCGGCTGCTGTCGAGAGCGGAATGAGAGAGAGAGAGAGAGAGAGAGAGAGAGCTCAAGGACTCGTAGACAGGATGTTCTTAGGTTGAGACGGGCTTTGCCCGGGGAGAAATCACAGCGGCACACACGAGGGCAGTGCCACCATCAGTTCTGCCGCGCCGCCACGGGGCCAGGACTCTTGTAGGAGAGACTCTGGTCAAAGTGCCTCCTGATATGGTTGTTGTGATAGTGTGGGAACAGACTGTTCTCGCTTTGTCATTCACAACGAGCAGAACACTGTGTCTGTGGAGACAAAGAGACACGTTGTCCTGACACGGTGCCACACCGCTGCCCTCAGAGCCCCCCCCCCCCCCCCCCCCCCCCCCCCCCCCTCGCCCAGTCACACAAACATTTCAACGGTGCAGCCCCCCCACAAGTCCCTCCTTATTGATCGTAAGATCAACAACGAAATGGCCCCAGGAGGAAAATCTGAATCGTAACTCTATCAATAAGTGACCATTTAAAAGATCCCAGCGTGAGGCTGAACAGAATGAACACAGCGCTGCCTGTTCAACGAGGGATTGTCACGATCCAAAGTTAGAGAATCGATTCTTTACATTTTTCCCACAAAGTTACAAACAGAATCACTCGATTACAAACTCGACTCAGTGTCGTAATCCTAGACCGTCAGCCACACGGGTTTACACGGGCGGGAGCGAAAAAAGATACATGGAAAAGACTTGCACAGAGACGTACCCAGCGCGTCCCCAACATCAGACCTTTGCACCGACCTGTAAACTGTTACAGCCAGAGAATCATCTCCCACGCCCTCGATGCTCTCGCCATCCGTCAGACCACTCGCGCCCATAACTCGCCGAGATGAGCAGGATCCACGCTACAGGTTGGCGGGTTCTTCCACCGAGGAGACGAGGGGATTCCTTTCCCATGGATTTGATGAGTACATAATCTAAGGGGTTCGTCGGAGGGTGAAGGGGAGTCTGTCAGCCAACCTGTAATTGAAATCTTCTTCAAATGTCAGTTCGTCTTTTGACATATTCAACCACGTAATCATCAGTCCACAGCAGGCTAACTTTGTGTGGGGTCAAAATGGTGGCGGAACTCCTGTGAGCACAGGCCGACCCATCAACTCCTCGTGAGGACTTGGCCCTGTTGTGGTGTTTGGTGGACAGCGAATCGCATCCAGCACAAGTGGGAGGGCGGCAAAATAGCATCAAGCAAATCTCAAATGAACAGATGATAATCCTGAGCTGCTCCAAAAGCATCGCGAGAGTCGCTGTCTATCGTTGCAGACTCGTCCTTGGCCGGGACACTGGCCCCCATGAGCGCGCACAGCTCTGCGACGTGAGCAGAGGTCCCCCCTGTCACCCCCCCCCCCCCCCCCCCCCCCCCCCCCCCCCGCACCACTGGCCAACTCCTTTTCCTGCTTTCTTCCAGGAGGAACAAGGTGGTGAATCACTTCAGCATCATGCTCCAGAGGCGTTTCCGGGAGCAGGAGCGCGGCGACGACGACGACGACGAGACGGACAAGTCCGGCAAGAAGAGGAAGAAGAACAGTGGCGGCAGAGGGGGCGACCTGCGCATTCACGACCTGGAGGACGAACTGGAGATGAGCAGCGACGACAGTGACAGCAGCGGGGGGGAGGGTGAGTGTGGAGCGCAACGTCGGTCCACTGAGCCGCTTTTTGGTCCTCCCGCCTCCTGTCGCGACGCTGACTCTCTGTTCGCCGGGCAGATGGCGAGAGCAAGGCCAAGGCCAAGAAGAACGCGGCGAAAGTTGCGAAGAAGAAGAAGAAGAAGGGCAGCGCGAAAGAGGATTTAGAAGACAGTGATGATGGGGACCACGAGGGCCTGGAGGTGGACTACATGTCGGATGAAAGCAGGTAAACACTCATGCTCCCACATGCAGACCAAGTTTTGTTGTTGTTGTTGTTGTTGCACTGTCTCTTTAATGAGCTCTTAAAGGTGCAGTGTGTAATATTTGGTGACATCTATTGGTGAAGTTGCATGTTGTATCCATCACCTCACCCCTCCCATTCGAGCATGCAGGAGAACCGATGCTTAGCCCTCTGTTGTCGTTCAAGCTCAAGCGATGTTTTCGTACGTCCACGCTGGGCTATTGAACAAACCTGGCGGCCCCCATAGGGTGGACCCCGCTCCCGCTGTAAATATACATTGAAGGGCTCATTTTCGGGTTATGTAAAAAGCAAGCCATACATCGGGGTGATTATACATTTGTAATCATGTCGTGTGTTACTTGTTTTGTAATTCCAGCTCTACAGATCGAAGTGACAAAAACAAAATCTTACACACTGCACCTTTTAACTGTTTAAAAAAAAATGTTTTTGATGCAGTTCAGAAGATGAGCCAGAAAAGGGACGGCCCAGCAAAGGAGAGGACCACCCGAAAGGTGAGCGCAGCGCTGCTTTCAGACGTGCACACGCGATCTGACGACGTCTCTCTGCGCACGCGTGAACTCAAATGTCGCGACGTCCTCCTGCTGCCGCTCCGCCGGCAGTTTCTCGCGCGTGAGCATGAATCCGGATTGTCCGGATTCATGTTGCCGGACTGTGGTCACAGGACGTTTTCACGCGCGAGCCGAAAACTGTGGAGGGAGTCCAGGCGCCGCGATCCAGAGAGGCGCGGTCACTGATCTGCACACTGAAGCATGCGTGATGTTTCCTAATGACACGAGATGCTGCTGCTCGCAGGGATCGACGAGGCGTCGGAAAGCGAGGAGGAGAGCGAGGAGGAGAAGCAGAATGAGGAGGAGGCAAAGGAGGAGGAGGAGGAGGAGGAGGGGAAGAAGACCCCGGTTCAAGTGGAAAAGAAGAAAAAGAAAGGTACAGTCGTGGGGACGTTCGCAACACCGACGAAAAGCAGGACTGAAATAAGGCGTTCTCCTGCTTTTCTCTCTCCCTCTCTCCTGTTTGTCGGCAGACAGCAGCGGTGAATCGGACACGTCCGACGACAGCGACATCGACGGAGAGACGGCCTCTGCTTTGTTCATGGTGTGTGTGTGCGTGGGGGGGGGTGGGGGGGGGGCTGACAGCTCACAGTCAGTGTTGACGTGTTGCACTAGCAAGTGAAAGAGGAATATGCCGATGGGATGTGCAGGAAACGCGAGTGAAGCTAACTTCTAGCAGAAGTCCGCGTCAGGTGATCCCCTCGCTCACCCAATGAGAGCGCAGTATCTTAACACCACACGGGTGCCACGCACCGGGGTTTAGTCCCTTCAGTGCAGTAAATGGAGGGATCTCCTGGTTGATTTCCATGCTGAAAACACAGCAAAGGTGGAGCGCGGCACTGATGTTTACCTCCGGATGAACAGAATGGAGAGCAGAGATCCGTCTGTTGTAGTTGAAAACACCTGCGCTTCATATGTCAACAACAACAAGCAGTCGCTGTGTTTTAAATGTTGCACAACGAACCATTAATATGTACTGTCAGTGAATGATTCTCTCTCTCTCTCTCTCTCTCTCTCCCCCTCTCAGAAGAAGCGCACTCCTCCTAAGCGCGGAGGGGGGCGTGGCTCTGCCGGCAGCTCCAGGACAGGAAGTCGTCCGGGGACGCCATCCATAGACTCCGCCGCCACTTCCAATACGCTCCGTGCCGCTGCCAGCAAATTAGAGCAAGGTAGAGTGACTTTGAAATCACAAGCTGTGGCGATCGACTCGCCTGTGAGGCCAGCCCCAAGTGGCCGCCCCGTGAACTGCAGGTTTTTCCCCACTTCCACTTCGAACTTTGCTGCTTACTTACAGCTAATTCTCTGCTTTGAACAGGAAAGAGACAAACTCCGGGCCCCCCCACTGACTCGCCGGCTGCCAAACGACTGAAGATGGACCCCAGCAGTCAGAGCCCCGCTCCCTCTGGGAAAAGCACACCTCAGCCTCCGTCTGGAAAATCAACCCCAAGCTCCAGGTTTGTTGTTTGTCTACTTTGCGTGCCTCTTGTCCCGCGTGTGCGAAACGTCTTCAATCCGATTGGCCGAAGAGATCTTCTCTGTTGACATTGGCGTAGAACTAAGCGATCGGATTGTGGCGTGGCTAGTACATGCATGACAGGTGCAGGGTTGCCAAATTTTGTTCGAGAGGGATAAAAGGATTGCATTTGTGCTTGTGTTTAAAAAAAAAAAATATATACTGTCAAGCAGCAGCAGCATGAACGTTGTGGTTTGCTTTGAAATTAATGGTTTGTTTGACAGTTTGACAAGATGAGAAACTGAAAGTCCACCGTGTCAAGTGATGAAGATGTGATTGGAACAAGTGCTTATCTGACTACAATGATTGAATTTGAGTCACATGAAAAAGATTTGTGTCAGCGTAAGGAGAAAATGTACCAAACACCAGCTCTATTATTATTATTATTTTTTTTTAATTTACATTAGCCGTCTGTAACAGCGTAGTTTGTGAGCAGGATGTGAGCTTGTCGTCCTCTGCGTCTTCCTCACAGTGACGTGCAGCTGACAGAGGAGGCGGTGCGGCGCTACCTGATCCGTAAACCCATGACCACCAAAGACCTGCTGAAGAAGTTCCAGACGAAGCGCACGGGACTGAGCAGCGAGCAGACCGTCAACGTTCTGGCGCAGATTCTCAAGCGGCTCAACCCCGAGCGCAAGAATGTCAACGACAAAATGCACTTTTACCTGACAGAGTAAAAAAAAAAGTGCGTGGAGGAGACGTCGTCTATCGATGACATGTTAAAAGGAGCCACCTTTGATAGCGAGGACTTTGTTTTAGCTGCCTCCGCCTGCGATTTGAATTTAATGGATGGACTGTAAAGTCGTGAGCATTTTCTTAGGTAGATTTTTTTTTCTAATAAAATGTCAAATGTGCTGCTGTGTCACGTTCTTGACCTTTCCATCCTTCACACACCCGGGGTGGGTGGACAGTTTTTGACTGTATTGACCAACTTTAGCACAAAAGTCTGGTAAAGTAAAATGGCCGTCACAGTATTAGTGTCATTTTTTTTTTTTTAAATCAATCAACAAAACGAGAGATGATTAAACAGATTAAATCATTACAATTTCTATTTTTGAGGGAATTCTCACTTTGTAGCAGCATCTTCACGGCTGCCTAAAACATCTGCTCAGTACTTTCTGAAATAGGCCTCTGGGTCACGTTCGGTTCATGCCGATTGCTCATCACAATAAAGGTGTGTAGCCTCACGCTTCGTTTACCTTTAATGGATTTTAAAGAGACATCACCACAGTACAACAAGGACCATACACCGGAATAAGAATAGACCCCCAAAGCCCCTAACCCTAACCCAGCCGCCCCTGCGAGTCCGGAGTTGAACTCCGCGACTTCATTTTCTGGCGGTATCGTAGTTGGCCACAAACCAGTCGCAGATGATCTTTATCCCTGGAGACGAGAGGGGAAAAAATCGATGCGTTTACAGACACTAAAGCTTTCTGCCATGTCACTCGGGTCAATACAGGACAGAGGGTGGGTTTTTTGTTTTTTTCTGCCCCCACTGAATAAACACCGTGTCGGCAGAGAGATCTGCCGTGTGGTGGACTCTGACCGTCTTTGAGTGGTGTGAAGTGGAAGTCCGGAAGGTAGCCCCTCAGCTTGTCGTTGCTGGCCGTCTTCTTCATCTGGCCGTCGGGCATGCTGCTGTCGTACTGAGGTGAGGAGTCGAGAGGAAAACTGGACCGTTCGGCAGATCTGCCGTGGACTTTGCGTCTATTTTATCTGTACTTCTCACACCGCCTCAGCGCAGCACCACAGTCATAATGCCGTACTGAAACCGGCCTCTAGGGGGCAGGTGCGAGCGAACCTCCGGGGAGGGTTTTCGAAGGATACGAAGATTTCTCCTTTGAAGTCCAAAGACTCTGCGATCATCTGCACGGCCGCTTTGATGGCGACCTCGTCCTCCGCTCCCACTGCCACGACACAACAGTGAAGAACACATGAGCGGCGCGTCGAGGGTCTCGCGTCGCTCCAATCAAACTTCAACATGCCCTCCGGCGTAAACATCACATCGGCATTACATCGTCACCTAGGTTACGCCCTGGGCAGAGTTTCACATAGAGGCCTGAAGTGAACTCTGTTTGTATTGTGAGGATTGAAAATAGGAGGGAGGCCAAGATTTGAAGCACACAAAAAAAAAAGTGTAGTGGCCAAACTGTGGTACTGCAGGTTTTGAGTGATATTGAGAGAGAGAGAGAGAGTGAGAGAGAGAGCGAGATAGAGAGATAACAGGCGTGAAAGCAAACTAAGATAATACAACAGTAAAACATTTAGGTCAGATTCAGGGACCTGAACTCACCAGAGGTGATAAGAGGAGCCACCTCTTTGTATTCTCTCAGGACCCAAAGCAGGATTCGAGCCAAGTCCTGGGAATAAACACGGTCAGAGTATCATGGTCCACTCACAGGTGTGTGTGTGTGTGTGTGTGTGTGTGTGTATGTGGGTGTATGTGGGTGTGTGTGGGTGTGTGTGTGTGTGTGTGTATGTGGGTGTGTGTGGGTGTGTGTGTGTGTGTTTAGGCAAAATGTAGGTATATGAACCCGGTCGCTATGTAAAGGAGTCGGATCTATCTGCATCATGTGGCTCCAACTCCTTTCCATAATTACATGCCACGTTTTACATAACAACTCAGCAACACACTGAGGTCACGTCTACACACATTGTTTTTATTGATTCAATTTGTTGTTTTTTTTTAATTGTGCACTTTTTGTTTCACGTCAGGTTCCAGAACAGATACTTTACCCAGGACAAGATGAACTGTCTGCGAGGATTCCCAGTGCCACACACGACCGCCCTTGTTCCTTCCACTGTGGGACGCAAAGGACACACATCCGTCGTATGACTCTTTGTCATGTATTATTGTGTGTGTGTGTGTGTGTGTGTGTGTGTGTGTGTGTGTGTGTGTGTGTGTGTGAATCCCTCACGTTTGGCTTTGTGGATCTTGTTGATGATCGCAGAAAGAACGTGGCCATTCTCGATATTGAAGTTGTCATAGGGGCCGAAAACGTTGGTCGGGATGACAGAGGTGTATCGACGTCCATACTGCTGGAAGTATGCCCTGAGAGAGAGAGAGAGAGAGGGAGAGGGAGAGAGAGGGAGAGATAGAGAGAGAGAGAGGGAGAGGGAGAGAGACACAGAGAGAGAGACAGAGACACAGAGAGAGACAGAGAGACAGAGACAGAGAGAGAGACAGAGAGCGAGAGAGACAGAGAGAGAGAGAGACACAGAGAGAGACAGAGAGAGAGACAGAGAGAGAGACAGAGACAGAGACACACAGAGGCAGAGAGACAGACAGGCAAACAG
>JAFBJT010109633.1:0-16677 GCA_016785325.1 Chascanopsetta lugubris
AGTCATAAATATATGACTAGTGTGAATGAAAATGACAGAATCCTACTGACACACAAACAAACAGGGTGAAGGTACAGCATTGAAGTAATAAGAGTTCATGATCAATCATGTGATGTAATAAGAGTTGCACACATTGTTCTTTCTATTCTGAGTTCATAGAAACAGATGATTTCTCTGATGGCTTCTTCTTTTTTCTATTTGCAGGAAAAATAAAATTCTCCTCTCAGTCTCCAGTCATGTGGAGAACCAACAAGCTGAAAGCCCCAGAGAGGTTCACACTCTGCCCTCCGCACCAGAAACACCCCACAGCTCAGGTAATCATCACCTGTCAATCATCCATCACTCCTGTCACTCCACCATCATGGAATCACATCATTAAGATGATTGATGACTTAAAAATACTAGTGTTACATTCTAACAAATACTGCACATGCATTCATCCACACACCCTGCATGAATGATAATACAACATTATATATGTAACACTGTGACACAGACACACCTATATCTTACATATGTAAATTTACCACACAAGCAATATTAGAATACAATATATTTCTACTTGTTTTATTGTTTTGTGATTCTGTTTATGACTGTAAAATCTGGATTGTGAGTGTTTTTTTAGTGCATGGTGCAGAGACCAGGCGAAGCAGAGAATATTTGACAGTGTTCAGGAGAAGAAGAGTCTGGTGTCAGGTTTGTAGACACGAGGAAGAAACTCTGAGAAAACTCAGGCAGGTGAAACTTAGGAACATGGACAAGTTCAGCTGGAGCTAAACTGAAATGGACAAAGAGGAGCTGGAGAGCATGGAGGCTGAATCCACAGCCCAGGTACAGGGGTAATTGGGCACCTGTGGGTGAAATATGTGGGCGGGGCCAAGAAGGACAAAACGGATAAGAAGGGGAGCTTAGACGTAAGGAAAATAAATAACACATTTAATGTCAATTAAATCCAAGCATATACATTCCATATGCAAACGATGAGTTGAGGGTGTCTGATGTCAGATGGTCGTCATGACAACAATTAAAAAGTAACTTGATAAGTGATCGACACCATAATAGAACCCTGTCGGATCCAGTATAAGCTCCATCCTCTTCACTCATGCCCCTGCTCACTCGCAGACCCCTCTGATTGGCCAGCTGGCCTGGTCTCTTGGGATTGGTTGACCTCTCTCGGCTGATTCAGGAAGTGTCCTGCTATAGACATCATCTGGAACAGGAAGTAGAATAAAAAGATCAAAGCATCTCAGTAGCCTCCAAAAAGGCACTAATACTAAAAAACACAAATATAATAAGAATAATAGTAATAATAATAATCATAATTATTATTATTATTAGTAGTAGTAGTAGTAGTAGTAGTAGTAGTAGTAGTAGTAGTAGTAGTATTTTCTATTCTTGTAATTATTATTATTATTGTTGTTATTATTATTATTATTATTGTTATTATTGTTGTTGTTGTTGTTATTGTTATTGTTGTTGTTATTATCATTATTATTATTATTATTATTATTATTATTATTATTATTATTATTATTATTATTATTATTATTATCATTATTATCATTATTGTTGTTATTGTTATTATTGTTATTATTATAAAATCCAGACACAAATATTAGGGAGAGAAAGAGGAAAAGTGGACTTCACTGTGTTATGATGGAATATGCCAGGAAAAAAATAAATGTGACTCCTTTGAGTTTGAATGAGTTGTTTGGTGCTGTGAGGTCACAATGAGGCGTCATGATCGACAGCTGCGATTGAGTGTGGATCAGTTCGACAGGTATATCAGTGAGACCTCCATTTACTCCTCTACCCCTCCATCGATTCTGCACTGACTGTCTCAAAACTCTCAAGATGGCAACATCCACAACATCTTGGATAGACCTCGTCTTTACAAGGAGGAGGAAGAGATGTGTTTGTCCATCTTTGTGTGAATATACCGACGTTCAAAGAGTAGCTTGTCTTTCAAACATTGTGAAATCCGAGCTTTCAATCACATGTCTCACACAAGCTGGATGAGGATGGAGATGCCACTGTGGTCTCCGGTCTTTATGAATGAAGGTCTCGAACCACAGACCCTCTGTCAGTCCTCTCTTCTCTGCTCAGCATTCAGCCACATTAATGGCTTGCCTGTACCATGCAGATTTATGTGTCTCCACTTGTTTATAAAGCTTTTCCGTTAATTTGCCCTCCATTCTTTACTAAACACACCCAAACACCCACACAGCCCTATAAAGGGTGAGTGTTGAGCCAGGCACGCTCCTTCATCGACCAGCACAAAATGCCTGAGAGCAAATTGAGCGTGGTCGCCCGGTGGGACTGCAGAGTCAATATAAACCAACAGGGGTGATTGATTGATCCCTTGCTCCTCTATTCTCCTCCTTCTCCTCCTGCTCCTTGCACACAGCTTCAGGTTCTCTCTCTCTCTTTCTCTCTCTCTCTGCACTCAGCCAGGACTTCACTCGCCTCTGTGCATTGTGTGTCACCCAGATCCAGTCCACATCCACTGTAGCTCAGATCAAATCTAAAAGTTTTTTTTTTCTTTCCATTTCAAAAACAAGCATTTCAAAAAAAATTCTAGGTTATCTTCATCTGTTTGGTAAAAAATGGTGAAATATATTGTGAAGCCCATTGACCTCCTCTCTTACATAGCTCATCCCACGATATAGCAGGAACATTCCGCTCATTGTGTCACTGCTGCAGAGCACAGTGAAAATATGGCATTAAATGTATTGATAAACCTCAGAAATGCATTATCTCAAAGCAATTTATGTTGGGGTCACGGCCATTCGAAATTATACCAAGAAACACAACAGTCCCCATGATGACTCAGCATGGAGGAGGATGAACTCCATTCAGAGGATGAAACTGGTTCTACTGCTTTACTGTTCCACGTTTTAGTGAAAGTAATGGATGAGCAGTAGAATTTGGATCATGTTGTTGGCATTTGTAAACAATTAAAGAATATTAATTCATTAATTTTCTCTGAATTTACCTCTTTATATTTTTGAAGTTGTTTAGTTAATGTTTTAACATCACCTGAGGTTGTGTTATATAACACACAGTAAAACAATATTAAAAGGAAGTAATATAAAATATTTTTTGTACACAATTAGAAATGTATGTTATGTTATATATACTGTATATATAACACAATCAAAATGTAGAATTAACAGGCAGCTAGGTGAATAAGGTGAATACTTGCATTTCACGGTTTGGCCACTTGGCTCCATCCCCATAGACTCCCATGTTAAAATTGATCAACTTTAGAGGTGAATGAAACATGTTTAAAGTCTGGTACAAACTACAGTTTTGGTCTCAATCAGTTATTTTGTCTGTAACTTGCTTATTTTTATTCTATCCAGGTTGAAAACTTTGCATTATTAAGGGCTCTGGCCTTTTGAGTGACACCTGGGCCGACCTGGCACTTTCTGTAGATGCTGTGACAGCACCATGGGCCCACCCCAGGCTCTACCTGTGCTCCGCCTTTTTGTCCATTTTTGGGTGAACCAGGAAGTAGGTCCATCTTTATTTTCAATCTATGTCTGCAGCTGAATAACCTTTTCTCATCCTTTACTTCTAAGTTCAGGAGAGAACCTGTGGCAGTTTTCAGAAGGTGTATATTTGTATTTTTTGGGTTACTGAAATAACATGGTGGTCCAACATGACAGCCTCCATAGAGAGGACCCACTTGTGATGTATATTGAAAGGGCAATGAAAACAACTATTCATAATATAATCATCTTATATCACATTTTGGCCAAATGATCTGTTCCACTAAATCTCACACACGTCTCTTTACATGTCTTTGCAGTCATATAAAACATTATTTATCCGGTCTGTCATTGAAATAGATTTCAGTGGCTGTTTTCCTCATTTCCTCTGACGCCAACTTTGCAGGACTGTTAGAGAGAGATTTGTTTTTTTCGTCCAAACTTCATCTAACTATATTTCACAGAGGTCAGTGAAACCTTTCACTCAAACTCGCCGTCCCTGACCTCCTTCATCATTGATCGTCGGGTCTGGTCCTACAATACTCATGCCACTTGACATCATCCAAGTGGCTGCAGTAAATGACAGGTTTTATTTCCAGGAGTCTGCAAGGCCACTTTCAGATGCCTGACTCACCGTGGACCGGGGGAGTCACGGACCGACCGCTTCCTTATTTATAGATTATTGATGAAATAGCAAATTAGAGAAGGTATGGATCACTGAGAGGAGGACTAATGATGGTGTGTGTGGTTCTCACCTGGTTATTTAGTGTTTTGTCATTGAGAGTGTTTGAGTGGTGCTGGAGGAGGAGTGATGGAGGAGGAGCTACATGTGGGAGGTGTTTTGATTCTGGCTGCATTAAACAGCTGATCATTATAAGGCGAGCAAAGGAAGAGAGACAGGAGGTGAGGTCATCTTTAAACACAGTGATTAGCAGTTCAAAGAGAACAACCAGGGTTTCAGCTCCCCCTCCTCTGCACCGTCGCTCCTTTCACACCCGCTTCCTCTCATCTTCAAATGAGGCAGGTGGAGGTTGGAGGGCGAGGGGCGGCATCTCCTGGGTCACACCGCAAGGGGCATGGGGGGCAGGAGGATGGAGGCTTTGTTGCCTGCTTGGCCTCTCCCCCTGGCTAGGCAGTGATCAAATCGAGGCCCTGGTGTGAGGCCTTCTGTCGGGGCAGCGGAGGGCTCCATCCCCCTGCTGAGCTTGGATGTGGCGCTAAGAGGAGATGTTACAGACAGTTTTTTTCTACATTCATTACAGTTTCTCTTTTTTATTCCGAGCAAGGAGCAGATACATCACTCAGAGACGACCCACACCTCCACACCTGCCCTGAATCCCAATATGTCTTTGTTAACCTGCTCGGCATTCTGGCATCAGGTGATCAGGCTGGGTTCTGATGCTCCTCACAGATACTTCACACGGCTGCTGGCCTGCAGGAAACAAATGTGTGTTGGGGGCGGGGGGGGGGGGTTTAAAAAATTGGGGTTTACAGAGTTGACAGGAATCACAAGGAGGTGATCTGAAGTCAAAGGAGACATTTAGCTCAGTATTCTCTGGATATTTTCACACAAACCAGAGCTGATTAGAAATGTGACCTAAGTTCAGTCAGACAGCAGCAGAACATTATGTTTCCAGGGGGCCACATATGAAACCCAGATTGTTACCAAGGGCCAAACAAACTTTGTTCTATCATTCCATGAAACCATTGCAAACATCTTATGGGCTATTTATTTATGTATTATCTATATCATCTTTATTTCAGTAACAATGACTCCAAACACCATCTTATCAAGAAACTCAGATGAATGTGAAAACAACATAACTTTTTAATCAGTAATTATCAAATGTGTGTCAGAAAAATAATTTAACATTCTGCACAAAAAATAGAAGAATACAGACAGTGCCCTTATGCTTAGAAATACAGAAAAACATTCATTTCTAAATAAAATTATACTGGAAACAAATAGGGGTGTTTTTTTAAGTTGGAATTTATTTTGAAGGCTAAAAAAGTGAGATGGAGGAGCTGTGAACAGAAGCTACAGGCCCAGCTGTGCTTGATTGGCTCCATCCTCACAGAATCACACACAGAGGAAACAGAAGCATTTCAAAATAAAAGCATATTTCAACTTATTCTTTTCTAGTTTCATGTATAAAACAGTACTGACCCACACCGTTGTTTAATGTGGCCAGGTCTGATCTATATGATTATATTAAAGGTCTAGTATGTAAAATTCCACTGAGTTGAGTCCATTTGAGTTGAAATATGAACTTATTTTATGAGTGAAAAATATGTTTTTATTATGTTTGAATGAGTCTCTCCACACTTTATTTTCTGAACTCTTTGGGGACCCCCCCCCCCCCCCCCCCAGAGTTGCTCAGGTGTGAAAGAAAAGTCCTGACCCAGTTCTCCAGAGATCCCCTGATAACCAGGTCTGAAAGTGGCTCGTGAGTGAGGGCGGTGGAGAGTGAGGCCTGTCACATGATTAGAACAGCTCACCAGCGTCGCTCTACTTCTCCACACACCTCAGAACCTCGGAGAAGATAATGAGCAGCGTTTAAATGCAGGAGCAGGTAACCGAATGTGGGTCAGGTGTAAATGAGCTTGTCCCACTCTAACGCCACACCTGAAGTCACTGTAAGCAATCCCCTCCTGTTCCGCTGGAGATGCTCGATGGCAACTGTCCAAACACGGTCGCCCTCGGCAACTCCCCAGTGGGAATCTATATGAATGTGTGAATGCGACACAGTGTGGAGCAGAGGCAACCAGCAGCTGCATAAAGAAAGATTTTAAAAGTTAAAAACATAACGTGTAAATTTTGCAGAGACTGTAACTCCCCCCGCTGAGCAGCAGCAGCCAGTGTTTGCTGTGCCGCAGGTTCTATTCCTGTCAACGTGAAGACTGAGTGACTGACGAGGGCAAGGCACTCAGGGAGTGAGAGTTATTCCTACATAATTACCCTGAAATCAAAGGTGCAGATGGAGAAAAGGCTTTTTGTCTGAGCATGTAAACTTTCTGCAGAATCCAACTCTGGGAGAGAGAGAGAGAGAGAGAGAGAGAGAGAGAGAGAGAGTTATTGCTGTGCCTGGGGTCATGTTCCTGACAGGCTGACAGAGGAGGAGGAGGAGGAGGAGGAGGAGGAGAGAGAGAGAGAGAGAGAGAGAGAGAGAGAGAGAGAGAGAGAGAGAGAGAGACACAGAGAGAGAGGGGGGAGAGAGGGAGGAGAGAGAGAGAGAAAGAGAGAGGGGGGAGAGGGGGGAGAGAGAGTGAGAGAGAGTCATCATTTATCCTACTGTAATTACTCTGATATCAAGGTGCTAAAATATCTTGTGTTCAGGCAACGAGAGAGAGAGAGAGAGGGAGGTAGAGCGGGAAAAAGAGAGAGAGAGAGAGAGAAAGAAAGTCAATAGAAGGTCAAGCAGTTTTAAAAGACACGATCTAATGATCAGTCAGATACAATGATTCATGAGCACACACTGATGAAGGGTGTGTGTGTGTGTGTGTGTGTGTGTGTGTGCGCGTGTGTGTGTGTGTGTGTGTGTGTGTGTGTGTGTGTGCGTGTGTCAGTCACAATGAGAAGTCTAGAGATGAGTTTGGCGTCACTGTGCATCTTTAACTACAAAGTAAACACAATACTTATGACTAATGTCATTCTATTTTTAATTAATTAAACTAAAAATATCCAGTTGATTACATTAGACTTAGTAAGAATCAGCTACTTATCTAAATACTCACAACTGCATCATGTTATTCAAACAACTAATAAACATACACAAACGTACACGTTGGTTCGGGTTAAGGTTAGGATTAGGGTCAGGGTCAGGTTTGAGGTTGGGGATAGGATTAGAGTTAAGATTGGGGTTAGGGTTAAGGTTGGGGTTAGGATTAGGGTTAGGAGAGCCAGATTCTGAATGGGGGGGAAATGGGAACATGTGCCTCTCAGATTCTCTGTGTCTGTCATAGTGAACACACACACACATACACACACACACACTTGGTGATCTGATTGAAAGTTAAAGTGTTGTTGAAGCTCCTCTCAGAATCATCTCTCTTTCATCTTCTAAACATCCCCCCTTCATTTTTCCTCTCCTCTCCTCATCCTCTGCTGCTGTCAAACCTTACGTTTAGTAAAAACACATTCAGCCCTAATCTCTCTCTCTCTCGCTCGCTCTCTCTCTCTCTCTCTCTCTCTCTCTCTCTCTCTCTCTCTTGCTCAGACTCGATCATTAGAACGAAAATGAATCCTGAGTTCTCTTCTCCTCTTCCCTCTCTTGAAGGTGGCAGCAGCTTCTCTCAGTGCACACACACATTTATCAAAGTCAATGTGCATCACATGAACTCTTCTGAGGTGTGTACGTTCAGTGGAGTGTGTGTAACCACGGCAGGAAATGAATATTTCAGCACTGAGCCGCAGGTGTAAGAGCTGCTCCCATCTCTCCATCATTTATTTACCGGTTTGAATCTTCAAAGTCTCTTTAAACATCTTCATTTTCTCCCCCTGTTCTCTTTAATCACACATCATCATCATCATCACCTTCATCCTCACACTTGACTTCAGCCTCTGTCTGCTCTGCTCGCAGGTGCTGTCACTGTCAGAGGTCAGAGGTCACTGTTCATGTAATGCTGCTTTTCTTACAGAAATAGATGTATATAGACTGTGATCATCATTTAGGATGTAGTGACATCTAGTGGGCAAGTCTCATGTTGCAGAACCTATGGCAGCCTTCAGGTGTGACCTTTGGTTTGACCTTTCTGGACCACTGTAAAAACATGGTGGTCCAACATGGCTGCCTCTGCACAGAGGCAGCCTTTGTATGATCATTTGGATGTTAACAAGTGATGGGATGTGAAACACATCCCATAATGCATTGCTTTCAATATGACTCCAGGCTGTGTTCGATGTTCCCATGGTAACAGTAAATCCACCTTTTAAAGATGTCACTGTTGCATGTATTGCAAATGAATGTAACTCATTAAAAGTACAGTGTGGTTCCTGGGGGGAGATAAAGGGGTAGGGGTGGGGTGGCCTGGGGTGAGGGGGGGGGGGGGGCCCGCCAAATGTTGCCTGGAGGTGTATGGCTGTGAAAACACACCATCACTCCATTTAGGAAAATCAGCATAATTAAACAAACAATGGTATTTTTGCTTCTTCTGATGAATCCTTCTTTAATTCCTCCTGCTCACAGCAAGACCCATGTCATGTCTGTCAGCTTTCCCCCTTAAACTCTCCCTAATACCCCTGTGGAAGGAGTTAAGGCCGGCCCCTCGCCCCCTCGCCCCCTCCCCTGTCCACTGCCTTTGTGTCATGTTTCAAAGAGCCATCCATCACTGCAACATACACAAACCACAATAACAACTTTTGCCCTCCCTTTGCCTTTAAAATATCACATGACAAGCCTGTCTAAATATTTTGGGATGTGCGATGATGATGTGCACCAGTGTCATTTCTGGACTCTTCATTCCAATTATGAAAAGAGAAAGGGCTCCTGGTTAGTCTAGCAAGTGACAGCTGTTTGAACTTGTCCGTCCTCATCGTGTTTCCTGTATTGATAGCACGGTGCAGGATGGAGTCTGTGCCCCCCCCCCCCCCCCCCCCACCCCCCCCCCCCACACGTGACCCCCCGACCCCTGTGCTGAGAAAGGGGGGGGGCGGGGGGGCGGGGTCTGTCCAGATCCGCCCAGGGACGAGACCTAAGGGTGTCGTGCAAAGTGTGAGTGGAGCCAGCTGCGATTACATTTGTCTGCTGCTGCGTTGAAAAGTACAGACCCCGGCACAACAACAGGATATAGGTGGAAGATATAGCGTGGTGGGTCCTCCGAGGATGCTGCCTGATTAGCATACAAGTATTTCTCAGGATTGAATCTCTGCACCCGCGAGCTGGGACCTGTCTCACAGCCCAAACCACTAACGATACCTGAGAGACGGAGGCAAACAGCAAGACACTGACCCCAAGGAAATGCTGCAGTTTCCCCCATAACAAGCAATCCCCACCTCCCACACCCACACCCCCCCACCCCCACCCCCACCCCCTCCCCTGCTGAATCAAATTTAATTGGACGGTCTCCCATGCCTTGGAAAAGTTGGTTCTAATTTCGGTCATTATTTCCACTCGGCTTGTTGTTTATACCACTCGGCAAGAAAGCAATTAAAGGAAGAGCTAGATTATGGAAATGAAAGAGTTGTAAAAAATGGTTCCCAAACACGCTCATAAAATGAATATTGACTTTTTCAGACGAGCCAGCTGAGCCCTTTTTTCCCATAATTTTTTTTTATAGTTGTCAGACAAGCGGCGTCCATTAGGCCAGTGATTCTCACCCGGTGGGCCTCAACTGGAAAAAGGAAAAAAAAATCCTGTGCTTTAATTTGAAAAATGATCGTTTATGCATTGGAGTGCCGTCTATTCCCACTCCTTAACAGAAGGTGGCGATGATGCCCTGTAATACTAATACAACAACACCATTTCACAGACCGAAGAAAACCCGCAAACTTTGTTTTCACATGCTAATTGACCGAAACTGTGCAACACCGACTAGCTAACGGATGTAGCGTCGCCACCTGCTGCTCATTTTTGTTTTAAATGAAATACTGACATTTTCATGAATTTACGATCACCTAAATGTTTTTTTTTTTGTTCCCATTACCCTGAAATGAGCCGATTAATGTACATTTACACGAGGAGCGGGTCCTCTCTGGAGGCCGCCATGTTTTTTACAGTGGCCTAGAGCGGATGTACTACACATCTTTTCAAAGTGGACCATTGGTTCTCCTGCATGCTCAGAAGGGTGAGGGTGAGGTGATGGATACAACATGTAACGTCACCTCTAGATGTCGCCAAATCGTACACACTGCACCTTTAAGACGTTGAAAATGTTCCTGGGTTTGGGTCGCGGCTCGGCATTGAGGGGTGACGGCGGGCCCTGAACCCAGACCAGAACCCCTGCATTAGGAATCTCTTAAAAGTGCTGATTGTGGACTCAGGCCCATGTGAAGGGCAGACAGACACAGAGGACGGTGATAAACACGAGGGATGAGATGCCAGAGAAATAAAATACCACCGTAAGTGCTTTTAGCAGGAATGGAAGACAAAGATGTTGAGTGTGGAGGAGGTGACATGTTGGAAGGTGGAGGGGACTTGTTAGGGGCCATATGGAGGCAGAGAGGAGGGAGGTACCTGTTGGGTCCCATGTTCTCCTGTCACTCTGATCTTATCAGGGGGCCCAACCGAGAGGAGGACCAGCTGTCACTCTCGCCGCTCTTTTGATGTGCGCTCACACGCACACACACACACACAAACACACACACAAACACACACACAGAGGGAGAGAGAGCGAGAGAGAGAGAGAGCGAGAGAGAGAGAGCACTTCAGAGGAGTTGAGGCTTGTTTTTGTTGGTAATGAGTCGGTGGCTTTGCCGGTGAGCCACTTGACAAACCCCAAAGAGAAACAAAGCAGGGTAGTTAGAGCTCTCTCTCTCTCTCTCTCTCTCTCTCTCTCTCTCTCTCTCTCTCTCTCTCTCTCTCTCTCTCTGTGGACTTGTGAGGCCGCCCAGCTTCCATTTAGGAGTTTAGAGCCTAAGGCCCCAACAAAGGAGAAGCCGGTGCTCTGAGCCGACACAGGACGTCCTGCTCATAAAACAGCCAGGACGTCCTCATGCACACACACACACACACACACACACACACACACACACACACACACACACACAAAGGGACTGATACATGTATGTCGTGTGTTAATCTTATAGATGCACTTGTCTCCGTTCCTCCTGATGAGCTCATGTCTTCTTCAATAAGTGACTAAAAAATAAATAGACAAATAAAATAAACAAAACACAACAAAGCTAGCTCACAGGGAGGGACTCATTATTTTTGCTTACCCAAGCGCGAAAGCTTAAACTGGCAAACTTGGCAAGACCATCTTTACAAAGTTAAAGGTGCAGTGTGTAAGATTTGGTGACATCTAGAGGTGAAGTTGCATGTTGTATCCATCACCTCACCCTCTCCCTTCTGAACATGCAGGAGAACCTATGATAGCCCTCAGTTGGCATTGAAACAAAGATGTTTTGTGTGTCCACTCTGGGCTACTGTAAAAACATGGCAGCCCCCGTAGAGAGGAGCCACTCATGTAAATGTACATTAATAGGCTCATTTAAGGGTTCAAGAAAAACAATAAAGCATTTAGGTGATTATGAAACAGATCAGTCTGTCATTATTATGTTGCATTTTGTTTCTATCAACAGAAGTGACAAGAGTGACCAAAATCCTACACACTGCACCTTTGAAGGAGCAACAACCACAAACAACAGGGTCACATTTACACATCTCCAGGGATGTTATTTGTTCAAATCCCACTCATGTGTATAATATTCTCTTTGACAACATGCGAGTGTCGTGTCCTACTTCACCGCGCAGGGCTCTGTCCCACGGACACTCGTATCAACACTGTGGTTATTTTGAGCCCCGGTGAAGCCACGCTTCACAAAGGGCACATACGTGTATTTTTACCCCCGGCGCCGAGCTTTCACATGTTCCTTTGCAGTATCACACGAGAACTCATCACCCAGGTTCCACGGAATTCCACCTGACATTTTGTCAGTGGTTCAAACCACCAAGCAGTGGGACGCTGGTTTCCAGTATTTTCATGGATTGAACACTTTTCTTATGAAGATGAAGATGAGGATTAAGATTAAGATTACCCGTATGTGTCCCCACGAAGGGGAAATTCAATTCTTTCACTCTGTTATTCATTTTACATGCCTTGTTTTTTTGTTTGTTTATCTTACGTGCGGCTATTAACGCACACAAATACACACACAATCACAATACATGCACTGGGGGAGGGCTGCTGGAGCGAGGGGGCTGCCATATACGGGCGCCTCGGGCAGTCGGGGATTTGGTGCCTTGCTCAAGGGCACCTGGGCAGTGCTCAGGGGGAGGAGCTGGCATTTCTCCAACTAGCGGTCCACACTCCACACTTTCCCCTCGTGTGCTTGCGAAATGCATCTTTTACTGAGAGAATACAAACAAAATGACATGGCGAGGTGATGTAGACCACATGCAACTTCACCACTAGCTGTCGCCAAATCGTACACACTGCACCTTTAAATTCCAAATCCTTGAGAATATCAATGTATGTAGAGTACCTACCTACCTATCTACCTATCTATCTATCTATGAGCAGTGTGCTTCATGACAACAGATCAAAGGAAATCACTCCCTCTTATTACATGGAACCCCCGGACGTGTGCGAGTGCGGTCGTCCGCTAGCGCGACGCCGACGTCGCCCTCAGAGGTTCGAACCCGGAGCCTCTCTCTCCTGCGGCCCCGGTCTCTCTGTGTGTCAGACAATTGCTTGGCGGGGGCAAGTGCCCTCACAATACCCCGAGTGACTGCGAGAGCACGCTCTTTACACACGGCGAACTTTTGAACCACCTCTCCACCACAGCTTGAAGGGAGCGGAGACAATGGTTAGTAAACAGCGCGGAGTGAATGAAGGGATTAGGTATTAAATGACAGGATGCGCTTAAAGAGGAGCAGGTGGTGGTCAGAGGAGAATCTAAGCCCCCTCGCGACTCCGTGCACCGTGGCCTCCCCCCCCCCCCCCCCCCCCCCCCCCCCCCCCCCCCCCCCCCCCCCCCCCCCCCCCCCCGCCCCCCGTCCCCGTCCCCGTCCTCATGCGCCACGTTGTCCGTGTTGTTTTCACTCTGGTCCTGACGCGTCGCTCATCTCCCCATGTTGGTTTCCTGCCCCGCTTTCTATCACCTCGCCTCTCGGCGCTCTATCTCCATTGTCCACCTCCACAAAACCAGAGGAGCCTGCTCTTTAACCCAGGCCTCGGACAATAGACATTCATGAGGTTGGACATTCCGGTCCGGCCCCATTCATATGTACAGTAAGCCCCGGGGGACAAAGGGCCGCCTCACACGCTGCCCAGCCTCCCTCCACCGTGTGGGGGTCACAGGGGGGATCGGGGTGAGTCGATGGACAACGTTACAACATTACACTTTGTTTGACTGTCTGGTTCAGGGGCCACATCTGATCTCAAGTGGGCCGGACCAGTATAATCACAACGTAATGACCTATAAACAATGACAACTTTCATTTAAAGGTGCAGTGCGTAAAATTTCAGCAATTTTCATCACTTCTAAAAAATATTACAAAACAATTACATACTGACATTTTCATGAATCTATAATCACCTACATGTTTTTTTCCATTACCCTGGAATGAGGCCATTCATATATATTTACACGAGGAGCGGGTCCTCTCTATGGAGGCGGCCATGTTTTTACAGTAGCTCAGAGTGGACATACTAAACATCTTTTGAGATTGAACCGGCCATATGACCTGACCTCTCTTGTGCTTTGTTCATATGGAGCACTACAAGGAATACAACATGTATGGAGGCCCATCCGGGAGTTGTTGTCACACTGGTTCCTGCACATTATCGCGCACAAAAACAAACAAACGAATCAACAAAACTAAAACTAAACTCTCTAAATCAAGGAGGAATCTGACATATCAGCACTTCAATTGACTCCAATTTCCTGCCGCGCTCTATTCAGTCTATCACTCCGCATATTTCCCTGCTATTGAAAGTGTAGTGTGTACGATTTGGGGACACCTAGAGGACATCTGTTGTATCCATCACCTCACCCTGACCCTTCTAAACATGCAGGAGAACCTATAGTATGATAGACCTCAGCTGTCATGAAAAGTCAGAAGGTGCTACGTTCACTCTGAGCTACTGTTAAAACATGGCGGCCCCCGTAGAGAGAGGCCGCTCATCATATAAATGGGCTCATTTAAGGGAAATGGAAAAAAATAAAACATCGAGATCTCAGTATATAATTATTTTGTAATTTCTTTTTTTCTATAAGTGACAAAAATGACCCAAAAATCTAGTTATTTTCTTGACTTTCATATTTCATCAACAACACTTTGGTGCTAAATACCCTTCTCGGTCTGTAATGTATCACGTGTAAAAGTGAATTGGTGTGTTAATTTAAAATCCCTAATCCCTCATCATCATTTCACCCCTGAGCTCCATTGTCCATTTCCAGAGGTGCATTGTGGGTAAGGGGGCAGAGAGCTGATCTCATCGTTGCTGTAATGAGTTTCAGAGCTTCCACTTGTCAACAGAGTGAATCCACATCTTTACGGCTGAGGCCGAATTCCCCCACCAGCTCTCTATGGGGGGAGGCAACGTCAGCTCAGGGCCCGGTGCTCAGCGCTCGGTGCTGTCTGATGGAAAACAGCAGGTCTGCGAGTCCGTGAGAGGAAAATCAAGGTTAAAGGTGCAGTGTGTGGGATTCCTGTCATTTTTGTCACCTCTGAAAAGATTACAAAACAACTACATACTGACATTTTCGCCAATCACTTAAATGTTTCATTTATTTTCCATGACCCTGAAAGGAGCCCGTCAGGTCCTCTCTATGGGTGTCTCCATGTTTTTACAGTAGTCAAAGTGGACGTTCTAAACATCTTCTGAGTTTGAATGACAGCTTGCTGAGGGTCTGAGGACAGAGGACGCTCGCCAGCCTGTGAAGCCGTGAGAGACAAACTCTGATTTGTAAAGACGGGCTACATAAAAAAATTAAATTAAATTTTAAAAAAAAGACCCCAAAAAAACGAGGTCTACCATTGGTTCTCCTGCATGCTCAGAAGGGTGGGGGTGAAGCGATGGACACAACATGCAACTTCACCAAATCGTACACACTGCACCTTTAAAGGGGGAAAGCAGACCACCGGGGCGTAGGATTCTGCGCTTTGAGCCAGACTGGGAAGGGCTGCTGCATTTTGGGGGAATAGTGGGATTACCTCATGAGCACGAGAGAGGAGAGCCCCCCTCCTCCCCCTGTGACCTAATGTGAACCAAGTCAAAGTTTAATTAGTACCTGTCTGTGGCTTCACTACCCCCCCACCCCCCCACACACACCATTGTTCCTCCTCTCTCTCTCTCTTCTCTCTCTCTCTCTCTCTCTCTCTCTCTCTCTCTCTCTCTCTCTCTCTCTCTCTGGTTTCGACTTGTTTAACAAATATCACATTGTCAGTTTGGGACAAAGCTACAGTTTGTGAGACCCTCCACCAATGGGAGTGAACGGGTGGGGGTGGTGCGTGCGAAGGAGCGGAGGAGTTCACGGATCTGTAATTAGATCAGTGTCCAAAGCTGCCGAGCGACATGTGATCCCTGCCTGTGTTTACCTGTCAGAGCGTCTATTTATGTCTCTATTTATATATGGACATTGACGCGCTGCTACGGACTGATTTAGCCGGTGTGTGTGTGTGTGTGTGTGTGTGTGTGTGTGTGTGTGTGTGTGTGTGTGTGTGTGTGTGTGTGTGTGTGTGGAAATCTGAAAAGCTATTCTTACTGTTCTAGTTAAAGGTGCCGTGTGTAAGATTTGGTGGAGTTGCACGTTGTATCCATCGCCTCACCCTCGCCCTTCTGATCATGCAGGAGAAGCTATGATTGACTCCAGTTGTCAGTCAAACTCAAAAGAGGTTGAGTGCCTACACTTTCACCACCGTAAAAAACATGGAGGCCCCCGTAGAGAGGACCCGCTCCTCATGTGAATATTCATCAATGGCCTCATTTAATGGTGATGAAAATAAAAACACATAGGTCATAAATTCATGAAAATGGATACAACATGCAACTTCACCTCTAACTACCAACCGAATCGTACACACTGCACCTTTAAAGCCTTCTGCAATTCGAGCGTTGAAAAAGCTTCATCGTGGTCAGAATGTCAGGTGTGGTGTCGGCACCTCTGTCCTTGATTGGATGAAACCGTGGGTCCATGCGGGGCGGGGGGGGGGGGGCACTTCATGAGGCGCTGGGGCCGTGACCCCCGCCCACTCTCAACCCCTTTCAATTATCACCACCGGATCAATTTCACAGGTTTGTGTCTGCACACCTGCCGAACCCGCAGCGACGAGTTTGTGCTTTCATGCCTTTCGTTTTCACCGTGATGGCAGGGCGACGGGCGGGCGAGTCGAAAATGCAGATCTAATGACTTACAGTGTGTACGTTTTTTTTTTTTGTGTCACTTCTAAAAATATTGTAAAACAGTGACATACTGACATTTTCAAGAATTTATAATCACCTAAATGTATTTTTTAAATTTTATTTTACCCTTAAATAAGCCCATGATTATATATGTTGGAATGAGGAACGGGTCCTC
>JAFBJT010109633.1:29506-45938 GCA_016785325.1 Chascanopsetta lugubris
GTTTTTTTTGTATTCCCATTCAACTTTGCAACTAGAGCACATTCCATTCAACTTCATTAAAGGGCATCACCAAATAAATAAACAAAGACAAAATATAATTCAAAAAGTTTGACAAATTGCTAATATTTCTTCATCTCTATAATATCAATCAAAGTAATACATTTTATTTTTTATGTATTCATTGCGCCACTGCACTACTTCCTCCGCACCACTAGATGGCGGTAAAATGCCTTCAAAGTTTGTTTAACAAACACCAATAGAAGAAATTATGTTTTGCCGGCTGTGGTGAAAGAGGAAGATTGTCTTTCTGTCAATCTTTCACGCATGTTAGTTTTATGTAAAGTGGAAAAATAAATTCAACACTCTTTATATTTTATGTCAGACGGTTTTGTCGAAAGTGCGGAACCGGAAGTTGTTCCCTGGTTGTTTTTTCAGCAGTTTGTGTTTGTCACGCGACTTTTTCTTGGTCTGGAAAGAGGAAGGAAACGGGTCTGTTTTATTTGTCTTCGTAACCTTATGCTGCTAACGAGCTTCATTTTAAGAAGGTGGGTTGATTCACGATATCTCCGTTAATCTAAGATTGTAAGAAATCCGGAGTTTGAACGGGTTTCTGCCCGCTTGAGAGCATTTCGTCCCAGACTCCCTTCGAAAACCCGCCATTTTCAAACAGAACTGCCAATTACACAGGTAAACCTTCGAGTTGTTTCAGCCTTTTTGGGATTATTGGAGTCGTGTGAGTCCAAACTATAGTTCGGCTGTAATTGAATTGGAGGCTTGTATTAGAGTGCAATGTCAGCTTGGTTGGAGTTGGTGTTGTGTCAACGTTGACAGACAGCATCTTACATTTGATTCGTAAGAGTAAAGTCGAACTGTAGATAAGTTACAACAAGTCAGAGAAGTTTATAAACCAATATTTTTTACTATCCCCAATACTCTGATTGTGGAGACTTATAAACTTAACTACAATAAACAACAAACTCCAAATGTAAATAAACACAATGAACCAAGAATGAAATTTAAAAAACACACAACAAAAACCACCAATACAAGAACTTGAACGTACAGTAAATCTCCAGTGTTTTATATTTTGCAAAATGTGCAATAAATAGAATTAGAATACAACACAATAGATATTGCGATTGATAGATTTAAATGGATACATATTGAATGATGAGAAATGAATGGATGAGTTGTCCGCACTTGTTAGTAGTCAAAGTGAATATCGGGAGTGTAGTATTATGTGTTTTACTGAGACATGGCTACACGCTGATATTCCAGATAGCAACGTATCTATATACGGGTTTCAGACAGTACGTTCGGATCGGGACCGCGGAAGCGGCAAGCGTAAAGGTGGGGGGCTTGCTTTGTTGATAAATAAAAGATGGTTTAAGAAAAATGCAGGAAATATAAAAAATAAAAACATTATTTGATATATATATATATGTATATATATATATATACATGATATGTTTTGAGTCAGCAATAATTAAAGCATGATTCAGGCCAAAGCATCAGTTGGAAGTATTTGAATTGGATGGAGTTGAGGGACGAATGAATGTGTTGTTGACTTGAATCCTTCTCTTCCTCTCATTCTGACAGGATGTCCTCCGCTCTGTCTCCTCACATCGTCTGGGAGTCTGAGGGGCTGGTGGCCTACCTTCATCCCCGGCCCTGGACCCCGGGCTCTGTTGTCCTGGAGAGCGGCGCCCCCTGCAGCTCAGGAGGAGGCGGTGGCGGCGGCGGCATCTTTCACCTGCAGGAGGCGGAGTTCCTGTCCTGGCTGCTGGGGGCCAGAGCTGTGTCAGAGATACTGTGTGAGAGGTTGGGGGTGCGAAGGTGCGCGCTGGTCAGCAGACCCCATAAAGACCAACCTGCCCAGGTCAGATGTTCCAAAACGGCATAGGACTGCAAATTTATTTTAAATTGAATTGAAATACTTTATTTTATTTAATCCCTTGGGAAAGGTGCAGTGTGTACTTCTGTTACTTCTAAAAACATTACAAAATAATTTGAGGTGACAAGTTATAATCAGCCAAAAGTTTTATTTTTCTCCTATTCCCCTTAAATGTGACAATTAATGTATATTTACATGAGGAGCGGCTCCTCTCTACGGGGGCGGCCATGTTTTTACAGTAGTAAATGTGGACGTACTAAACATCTTTTGAGTTCTAACGACAACTGAAGTCGACCACAGGTTCTCCTCATGTTCAGAAGAGTGAGGGTGAGGTGATGGAAACAACATGACACTTCACCTCTAGAGGTCACCACATCTCACACACTGCACCTTAATCTCTGCAATAGAACGTTCATCCATAGATGTCATTACCATATAAAGATGGACGTAGTGTTCGTGACATCATCCACAGGTTCTGCAGAGTGCTTATGACTGCTCGTAGTGGGCGGCTCAGTCGTCGCCATCTTGCCGATGTCAAACTCCTCCTACTTCCTGATTCATCCAAAACATGGGCAAAGAGGCGGAGCAAAGTTAGAGCTTTGTGGGCCCATGGAGCTGTCGCAGCATCCACAGAATGTGCCAGGTCATCCCAGGTGTCACCCAAGATGCCACGCCCCTTAATTATGCACAATTTCAAACCTCGATAGAATAAAGATAAGCCCCGCCCCCGTACAGTTGTCATGGGAACACATGTGACTGGTTGAGACCAAAACTATAGTTTGTACCAGACTTTAAACACATTTCATTCTCTTCTAAATTTAAACATTTGAACATGGGAGTCTGTGGGGACTGACTCGCTTTCGAAGGCAGCCTCAAGTGGCCACTCTGTGAATTGCAAGTTCTGCTCCTTCTGGCCTCATCCGTCAGCCCCGGAGGTGTTTAAAACACTAAAGCTTTATTTGAATGACAACATTCATTTTCCTTCCCTCAGATCCGCATCCTCCCCTTACACGGCCTGGATGCAGAGTGGCGCCCCCACCTGGCAGGCGACGAGGAGCACAACGCCCAGGACCCAGGCTACTGCACGTCCAAGACGGCCCCCAGATGGAGCGACTCCCGCCTGACTGAAATCCAAACCAGGATTCGAGCCAAACTCCCGTCGCCGGACGCTCCCCCGAACCTGACCTTCCTCGGGGATGACCCCGCCCACCCCGGCCTCTTCTCACGCATCGTTCGCGGCGAGGAGCAGCAGTGGCGGGTGTGGGAGGACGACGGCCACGTGGCCTTTCTCACGCCTTTCCCCAACTCGCCCGGCTTCACCGTGCTGGTGCCTCGCCGACCTCTGACCTCGGACATATTCAGACTAGAGAATCAGGATTATGAAGCTCTGGTTCTGGCAGCCAGGAAGGTGTCCGGACTTCTGGAGGAGGGGTTGGGGGCTTCCGGGGTCGGGCTCATTTTCGAGGGTTTCGAGATCGACTACGCTCACGCCAAGTTGATCCCACTTTTTCAGGCTTCATCGTCAGACACAGGAAGTGACGTCAGGAAACGCAGGAAACCCGAATCGTACTCGACTTACCCTGGATATGTGACTTCTGAAGATGGACCTGAAGCCAGCGAAGAAAGTCTAAAGGAGATACACGAGAAAATTACTTTAAAATGATGCTAACTATGTGCTCATTGCTCACTGGCGGTCATCCCTTTTGCCCCTCCCCCACAGCAAAGCGTGGATTGCTCCGATTGGCCCTCTGGCTTACCTTCTTGTGATTGGTCAGCTGCTCTCAGCTGATCTCGTAAAAGTCCTGTCTATGAATCGATCAGACCGTGAACCATTTTAATGGGCCCACAGCAACTTGATCAAATATAATGGAATGTGGCCCACTTGATTTGATTGTACTTCTTCGTTTTAACACTGGGTGGAGCTGCGGCTTCATTGAGTTTTAACCAACATTTGATTTATCCTGTTAACTTCAATAGTGGCACAGACTCTTGTGTATTTTTGAAGGTAAAAAATGAAAGTGAATTCTGTGATAAGAAGCAGCTTTTATATTAGCGGAATCATCCATTTTATGTCGATTATATGAAAATGCACTTTGATTAATCAAAATAAATCCCTGTCCGCGTCCCTCATCACACATTTGCATACTGATTCAAACTTTTATTACCTTTTAAATATTTGATGAAATTAACAGACAAGCCACAGGCACCATGTGTCCGCTCTCATGATGTGTGTAAATGACAGTGTGTTGTGTATCTTTGACCAAACATGGCCGCCCACTCCTCGAGTTCCTGGGAATTAGTCCCACAGTGCTTTTGTCCTTTATGAGTCTTAATGAAGGAGCAGCTAATTGTTTAAGTAGTGCAGTGCTGTGAACCATTCATCGCTCCAGGCTCCTTCATTAATGTGTTCTAATCAGACGTGTAAACATGAGGGTTATATTATGGAAAAGTACATATTGGACTAAATCAAAATCCACTATGGTTCAAGGTGTTTAATTTTAATTAATACTTAAATTTTATTTAATACTTGGAACGTCATCAAGAAGTCTAATTTTACCTTTTTATTAAGTTGAATTTATTGTTTAAAATTTTCACAGGGATGTGGTGTGAATTTGCAGGACTCCCTCTGCTGTTTGTTTGGTGGAACTGCAGACGGCAGCAGAAAATGTACTCGGACAGAAAAGGTAAACAAATGTAGATTATATGAAGTACCCATGCACTGTTAAAAATAATTTCATACTATTACAGGACCTGGATGTTCTCTCTATTGCCCCCTGCTGACGGTAATAGAAAATATTGTTCTGCCTGTCAAAACAAAGTGTAATGTTTTTTGGTCGCCCAGAGTGGATCATGTTATGAGGTCCTGCAGAATCGGAAGGGTGAGGGTGAGGTGATGGATACAACATGCAACTTCACCACCAGATGTCACCAAATTCTACACACTGCACCTTTAACGGTAATAGAAAAAAAATCCTAACATTTCAGTGATTCCAAATTGATGAGAATGTTGGAATGTGACTGTTTCATAACATTTTTAGAAGTGACAAAAATGACCAACATCTTACACACTGCACCTTTTTATTTAAAAATGGTGATAAAGTGACCATATGTAGTTTTCCTCCTGCAGATCAGTCAGGCGGGTTCTTCCCGCAGCACTTGACCTCCGACCAGTCCGTCTTGATGATGTAGAGAAGCGGCTCCAGGCTGCTGCTCACGTCCATGAGGGAGTACACGGCCACGCTGATCTTGCACCGGTAGTCCACAAAGGTGTAGTACTGCACGAAGGGCAGGAGGACCACGGGCGGCAGATAGTTGACCACGATGATGGCCAGGATGGTGATCACCGTCTTGAAGGCCCTCTTCTTCACCGGATGCATGACCTCCTTCCCCGCCACCGAGCGGCGGAGCACCCACATGACCGAGATGTTGCAGTAGACCATCAGCGCGAAGGCGGAGAGGATGATCCCGCTGAAGTACCCGCTGACCAGGACGGTCCCCAGGAGGCTCTTGGTGAAACCGTGTGCCACCGTCAAAATCCAGACCACCACGGAGATGCCGATGCGGATCTTGTTGTCACGGATACCGGTGAAGAGGAGCGGGTGGACGACAGCGATGTAGCGATCCAGACAGATGCACACCTGCAGAGAAGGTCTGTGAAGTTACTGTGATACATTATGATGGTCGAGTGTGGTAGCGCCACTTGGTGTTACAACTCGGAAGCACAATACAATCAAGTGTAGGTTTCATGTGTGGGCCCCGTTCCATTACATTTTTAGAGTTTGCTGTGGGCCGCTAAACAGTTGGCACCCGGGCCGCAGTTTGGACACTTTACCCTTTTAATGAACATGAGGTTTAGAAATTTAGAAATAGCGCATAGGTATTTGAAAAGCTTATATTATTATATAATTATTTAAAATGAAATGTATGAATATGCTTATTCGACGTTTCAAAGACAAGAAATATGAGGAATTTGAATAATTAAATATTGAATTAGCTAAAGAGTTATTTTTTTATTAATTAAATGTAATTAATTAGCAAATGAATTCAATACAACAAAATATTTTTTTGCCTACAAATAAATAAGTAAAAGTTTTTTTAGAAGATTTATATTTAAAGAATACATTTATAGATATAGATTTAGATGTAAAATAAACATATTGAGAAATCATTTCACACGTACTTTAGATAGATAAATAAATAGATAAATAAACAAAAACCAACAACACAAATTGTGCAGTTGTCACTCTTGTGAAGATAAAAAAGAAAAGCGTCGAACAAAAAAGCTCACGTGACGGCCGACTCACCAAAAAGAGCGACGCGAAATCTTTGACCCCGTACGCAAATTTCTGGAAGTACCAGATGTTGGCGCTGCCGAGCAGCAGGCGGTTCACCATCTCGATGGGCGTCATCAGGCAGAAGTAGGCGTCCAGGATGGCCAGGTTGAAGATGAAGATGTCGGAGGTGGAGGCGTCCGACTTCTTGGAGGCGATCTGCTTGGTGACCAGGATGTTGCAGGGCGCCCCCACGCCCAGGTTGATCACCTTGACGGCGAAATAGAAAATAAACCCGTAGGGGGCCACGACGCACACTCGGTACATGTACCATGGCGGTGGTCCGCTGGGGCCGTCTGGGGTGCTGGAGTTCATGGAGAGGTTGGCGGCAGAACTCAGCGTTGAGTTGAACATTGCTGGGTGACGCCGAAAGAAGAAGAAGAAGAAGAGGAAGAAGTAGACGACACAGGGATAGAAGACAGAGCGAGAGAGAGAGAGAACTCTGCATCAACTTGTTTGGACCACCCACTTTTAAAGTCCGTCCATTGGGATCGAAGCCATTTTTGGATTGGACCAGTCTGAGCTGTCTGGCCAGCAAATAAAAAATTGAGTCGCGAAATCGTCCTCAGCGATTGGACAGTCGGGAATCGTCCAACAGGGTATTTTTCGGGTGAAGTCTAATTGCGTCCACGTAGACGTTAAAACGCCACAGGGGCGAATCTTAATGACTTTAAAGTCTTTGAACAAATGAACGTCTGTATTTGCCTTCAGGGCTCCGGTAAATACAGAACGACTTGTTCTCGTCTTTGCCCAAAGACAAGTCTCACGTGCGCAGGATTGTTTTGGTCGTCGCAACGTAAATACTCTTGCGTTTCTTCGATACAATGACCTAGAGTTTCTAAATGATCTATTCATTGGGTGTAAAAGGTTTATCCCATCTCACCGCGGCTGTTTAATCGTAGCTTACCTCAGCACTTCTGCCCGAGAGCCGGTCTTTCTGATGTAACTGTGCTCTGCTCGGTAAACAGCTGATGCAAGCTGAGCGAACTGCAACTGAGAAATCTCCTGCAACCTATGACCAACTGCTGCAATGTATTACCACCCGCTGTGTTTGAAAAGGGAATCCTGCAGGGAGCACATCAACAACAGGTGTATGTAGGAACAGTGCTCTTATGTACAGCAGGTCAGCAGGTCCCACGTCTCTCCAAACTTTGACTTCCAGAGAAGATCTGGACTGGGCTTCAGATGTTTGGAGACGAGGTCAACGGGACATTAACAGTTGTTGGATGGACCGAAAGGTTCTCACAAGTCGCAGTCAGTGAAACGTAGGATGACGAGAACAACAAGGGGAGAAATTGTTCCAAGATAAACCCAGAAGTTCTCATCTCACTGTTTCTCTTGGTAAAAAGCATCGACTGTTTTCAAAGATGGCGTCTGGGACGTCACCCATAGGTTTCTGCAGAGTGCTGATGAGGCTCGTTTGGGCAATTCACTCGTTGCCATCTTGCCGATGCCTAACTCCTCCTACTTCCTGGTTTCATCCAAAAACGGACAAAAAGGCGGAGTACAGCTAGAGAAGGTAGGCCCAGGTGTTACTCAGTTGGCCACACCCCTTAATTGTGCACAATTTCAAACCTTGGAATAACCGTTGTCACGAGAAACCATGTGACTGATTGAGACCAAAACCCAAGTTGGTACCAGACTTTAAACAGGTTTCATTCTCCTCTGAAGTTGATCAGTTTAACATGGGAGTCTATGGGGACTGACTCACTTTTGGAGCCAGCATCATGTGGCCACACTGTGAACTGCAAGTGTTTTCCTTTTGGCCTCATCCGGTAAAAATAAATGGTGTTCACGTTAGAATTTGGACAAAAAATTCCACCAGTATTTTAATCCATGTATTTCTTTTTACAAATCCGATTTATGCAAAGTAAAAAAAAAAAATCAAGTTCAAATCAAGTACGTGCTGGAAGTGCCGACTCGTGTCCTGAAAGAGTAAAACAAAACAAACACAAATGTGTTATTTACATAGATCAGCCCACAGACGGAAGATTCACTTCACACGGACGTATCAGGTCTTTGAGTTTCTGTCTGCGTCCGTTTCAACATCATTCTTTCATCTCTGTCTGAACATTAGTGAGGAACATTAATCAAAGGTAAAGTGATTCTTCCTGTTTCCATGGTGAGAGCTGCTTTGTCCCCTCTGCCGTAATGTCAGGTATTTGTATTCAGTTAAATGGAAATGTCATTAGATGTAATTGAATATACAGTAATTCTTTATTAGTTTTCACTATGTTGAACAAGTCTGTGTTTTAACCAGTAAAATGAAGAAATATGAAAAAGTGTATTCTAAATATAAGGAAATAGTAAAACAGGAATCTAATATTTGTAAATATATTAAATGAATATTTCACTCAAAAAATAATTTAATTATAGTAAAATTAGATGAATTAAAAGAAAAAAAGTTTATATTATGATCTTGTTTAAAAGACAATTTTATGGTGACCGATTCTCCCCAGTTGCATTATCGGGAACTGTATTGTTAATGTACTTTAACCATTACTAGTCTTAATATTCACACATTATTCTTTTATTATATTTTTATCCTTTCATAAATCTTTTATTCTCAAATTTTCAACTGTATTAGATTAAATTACTTCTGCGTAACTTCATCTGTGCCGTGTGAGAATATAACCTGACTGTTTTACAGAGAAATGAATTTTAGCGTCATGCAAAAAACGTGTATCACCTTTATTACGTGGTTGTGTCATTTAAAAAAAGACGTCTCGTAATTCATAAAATCTGAACGCACGTAAAAATAACCATGATCCATTTAAATCAATGATTTCAGCCATAAACCTTTATTTGAGTTTTTTGTCCATATCTTTCATTATGAATAGATTAGACTGAATTCTAGGTTTGTGTAGTTATGTCTATGTAATTTTTGTGGTTTTCTGCTGCCTCAGCACAGACAACTCAGTCAACTCAGTCAATTTAGTCTGTGGTCAGACAGGACGACTTCACACGTAATCCTGTAATCTGATCAAACGCGCAGGCAGACATTTTGGACAGAATAAAAAAACAACACATCCCATAATGAAACCACACAGGTGCCAGAATAAACTAGTGGAGTTATAACAATGATCAGAATTTGAATATAAGGCGACAGACTGAATTTGCATGATTCCGATAGAATAAACAAACACCAGGCACAAAAACGATGAGATATGATGATACGATGTTTATATGGACCAGTCACACTATTCTGAATCCAATTTAAAAAAAATTAAATAAATAATAATAATAAAAATAAACAAATAAAAAAAAATATATATATATAATGACTAGATTTTAATTAATTCCATGAATTACATTACATTCATTAATTACAACAGAAAAGTTGGTTTAAAAAAAAACGTAACAAAAAAGTATCTAAAAGTTTGAATATTTGACGTTTGTATTTGACGAGTATAAATAAAGGTTTAAGAAATATTGACGACTCAGATCGAATCATAAAGTTGTTTAATGTATTTTGTTCAAGTAGAGAATCCATACGTAGCTGCATCGTACAGCACATCGGCAACAACACATACGCTAACACACAAATCAATAAACCAAATCAAATCTGACAACTGCTCTTCAAATGATCGGAAATCCTTTACAGAGAAAATTCAGCTCAACAGCTAACACCTAGCTAGCAAACGTGACAAATTTAGCAGCTAGCTTGGATCAGAGCGTTCTTCCGCTCAAACGAATCAATGACACGACTCTAACCGAATGCTAACATTTCCCGTTTTCAATTGATCGTTTGATCGTAACAATATTTTGCGCCGCACTAATGTTGTAACCCCTACATTTTTTTATTCTTCAGAAATTTAATAAACAACCTTAACGTCAATTATGGAAAACACAACATGGCTCAGCTGGAACCAAACAACCTCATTTAGGTACGAGGCCATCATCTACTGTTTCCTCCCCACAACCATCATCGTGCCGCCTATCGCGCTTCCCGCCAACGCTCTGGTCTTGCGCCTCCTGCTGTTCAAACCCGGCATCTGCAGCACCTCGGAGGTCTTCACCCTCCAGCTCGCCGTCTTCGACATGTTGTTCTGCGCCATCATCCTCATCGAGTACGTCCGCTACCTGTGGGTCAAGTCCCTGGTGGCGTCCAACTTCATCGCCTGGAGTCTGAACCAGGCGGGCGGCCCCATGCTGCTCTGCCTCCTGAGTCTGGACAGCTACATGGCCGTGTGCCACCCGCTGCTCTTCCGCCGCCTCAAGGATCCGCGGCTGAGGCTGTCGCTGTGCTTCGCGGTGAACCTGGTCACGGGCGTCTCCTGCTACGTGATCAATCTCTCCATGATTTTCAAGTGGTCCGTCGTGTCGGTGCTGCTGTCCTGCGCCACCGCCGTCATCGCCACCTGCAGCGTCCTCATCCTCAGGTCCCTGCGGCAGGCGGGGCCCGGCGGGAGGGCGGTGCACCCGGTGAAACGGCGCGCGTTCAAAATCATCCTCACCTCCTTCGTGCTCATCATGGTCCACTACATCCCGTCGTTCATCGAGTACCTGCTCCGGCTGTGTCTGCCCAGTCTTTTCCGGCCGTACTCCAGCCTGACCAGCGCCACCTACCTGGTTCTCTCGCTGAGCAGCGTCGCTCAGCCCGTCTCGTATCTGGTCCGAACCAAGCAGCTGCCGACGAGGTGCGAGCGCCGCTCCGAACCCGAGACCAAGACCCTGGTCACGGTTCTGAAGGAGCCTGATGCTCCTGACGTCAAGCACAGAGGCAAATGAGAGGGAAGAGGTGGACTAGATCCAAGATGGTGGATCGGAAGTACATAACATCAGCGGTTCATATGTTAGAAAAGAATTACGTTGTGTTGACGCTTCATATTTTCATAGCGCAGCGTGTGAATTGGGTCTACTGGTGTTGATCTTGACGGAGGTCGGCACCGAGCAGTAACTTCCAGGGCCGAACGATGAGGCCAGTTCAGAAATGGAAACACTTGCAGTTCACAGGGTGACCACTTGAGGCAAAAGCGAGCCAATCCCCATAGACTCCCATGTTAAAATGATCAACTGTAGCGGTGAATGACACGTTTAAAGTCTGGTACAAACTAAACTTTGGGTTGTTAATCAGTCACTTGTGTTGCCGTGGCAACTGTACGGGGGGGGGGGGTAACTTGGGGGTGGTTAACTTGCTTCTAATTATTCTATTGAGGTTTGAAGTTGTGCATAATTGGGGGTGTGGCCTCTTGACTGACACCTGGGCCAAGCTGGCAGGTTCTGAGGCTCTACCTGTGCTCCGCCTCTTTGCCCTTCATCTTTATCTTTTAACCCCAGATTTTTTTCATGCCCTAAAAAAAATGGAAAGATATAAAAAAAAAAAACTTGGAGAGCTAAAATTGTTAGCATGCTAGCTTACTTCTGTATTCTAGGACCTTATAAAGCATCATGTGATATGCTACGCTATTGTCTGTGATTGTGTATATTTTCTGCAGTAATAAGCATTTTCAAATTATTGTTGTATACATATATATATACATATATATATGTATATATATAAAACACTAAATGTAATAACAGAAACATACATTCTTATTTCCATGTTTTTATTTTATTATAAATCAGACAAACATCCCAGTCCAGCGCACAAATAGGCTTCAAAAGTCAGATGTAAGAAACTCACTGAAAAATGATGCTGTTTCATTAAAAGCGTTACGACAAATGAATCGGCTAAAAGCATCATTCAACATTTCAATTATTTACTTTTTTGTAACTTAAAAACTTAATCCCACAAAGAAAAAGATGAAGCTAATTGGCGGCAATTAGCATTAGCTTTGTTCAGGGTGTTGTTCTTGTGGCATCGGAACTAAAGAAGCTGCTCAACAGCTCTCGGATTTCAAAATAAGAGACATATAGTTTTTTTGCATTGCATCACAAAGTGTGTACAATAAAAGAGGAATGACATGATCTTCATCACAGGAGCCAATTAAAACTCAAATTAGTCCATTTGACTTCAAAGTGCTTCCACTTGAAAATGCATATCTTCTAATAAATCATAAAGAATTGTCATTTGTATAAAATCAAGATCATGAAGAAAGTAAAAGGAAACAAAAGTACAAGAAACAGAATGTCACCCGCATAAATTAACAAAACATTTTGACCAGTAAAAATCACCTGCAACCAGTCAGGTATCAGTTTATTAGGAACAGCTCATAATGAGTTCAACCTCTTCCTGTTTGATCTGATCCGGTTCAACCACACAACCACGAGTTTCTACTGTTTTGTCCCCCTCGTTTATTTATGCTAATGAAGGAACACATTTCTGCAGAATAAACAATTTTTCATGGCCAGGGCCTCTAAAAAACAAACCCATTAATGAATCCACACATTTGATAGGGATTTATCAAACAAAAACATTGATTGTGAATGCAGGATCATGAAGTCTTCCTTATAAACTGACAAATAAGCGCGTGTTCCGTTTAAAAGACTGATTCGTCAGTGTGTCTCAGAAAGCTTAGAAAAATACAAACAATAACACGTGTGGGATTTTAATCGTGTAAACTCTGATGATTCTACACATCATCTGACTTTAAAACTGAGAACACGTGAATTCAGACATGAACTCCAATAAATAATAACATTATGAATGACATTACTCTGCTGGCTGCGAAGCTGATTTGTAACTGAGTAAACACAAACACAAACGTCGACGTGACTCCGTTCAGAGGTTTGAAGAAGAGGTTTTCAAGTATTGTCGTACCAGTCGTCATTTACTAAGGTTCAAGTCACAAACACAAAAAGCTGCATATTGGACCTTTAGTAAGAGCATTGGATTCAATGCAACACTGAGTTACAGACCAGTTACATCTTTAACAAGAACTTTACAAAGTAAATATTAATATCCTGAAAATATTACGAATGGACAAAGTGGAGCTGCACTGATTAATGAATTGGTTGATGAATAAAAAGATAAACCTTAAGAAGCAGTAATGAAAATGGAGGGTTCCAGCTTTTCGAATAATTAATTATTTTAAATTACTATTAAAAATGATACAGTAACAGTAACCTGTAAAACTGTGTCTGTGACAAAGTTGCATTTTTTAAATTTCACATATAAACAAGAACATTTTCACTATTTTTGACTTTTTATGTTTTTGCTGAGTTCGTCGGTTGATTTTGATTTCGGCGGCACATTGATCAAACTAAAGATATTTGTTGATTAAAGCTGAAATTAAGATTTTTTTGCACATTTTTGTATCTATGGATATTTTTCCTATTATTCACCTTTGGTTTTTATTTATTTCTACTGTTAATTCCATGGTTGACACCAACGGCCAAAACCAAATTCCTCGTATGGTACTTGGCCAATGAAGCTGATTCTGATTAAAGTAAGTAATCTTTTTTTATTTTTTTTTTAAACCTTCATTAATGTAACAGGAAGATGTATTTTTACAAAAAAATAAGATTGACTGCTGAACTCTCCTTGGTTGGATTGTGCGCTGACTTTAAAGCTGAAACATCTAATAAATACTCGATAATAATCCAAAACAAAACAGCAAAACGTTAAAAAAAATATTTTGTGGCACGCTCTGATGGAATAAAGCTTCCAGGTCAGTTTTTACAAGGTGGATTTTTGGTTTCGAGCAAAAATCATATACACATCATTATATACATGTCTTCAAAGCGAGTGTGTACTTTGATCTTTGCATAATAAAACCAACTTAAAAAAAACCCTGCAGACACAAGTCTGTCGTCAAACACGTCTCAGTAGCATTGGCATTGATTGGATATGTCTCTCTCTCTCCCTCTCTCTCTCTCTCTCTCTCTCTCTCTCTCAAAGGGGACGCTCACGTGGCGGCCATCTTTCCGTGCACACGGAAGCGGTACAGACACGTGTAGTCCATGTGACCCCAGTTGCTGAGGACGCGCAGCTCCACGTATCTGTGAACCTCATCGCTGGGTTTCTGAGAGAGAGAGAGAAGGTGAATGTTTAGTTTGAGAGTCGGGATAAAAACAGGAGAATTTAAATGATCAACACAAGGTGTCAGAATTCCCATATTCAGAAATGTCGCTGTCACACCAGCCCAAAAATTCAACTCTGGATTGGTCTTGTCAAATACAACGAGGTGACATCATCATATTCTGTCTGTCAGTAAATATCATGGTGTCTGTCTCTTTAAGAGACACATTTCAGTCCAAACAAACAAAGGACACGTGAAACTGAGACACTGTTTGATTCGTTTCCTGTTCAAAACTATTTAGAGCGCGACGTCCAGATTCTGCTGCCCACGAACCATTTTTAACTGGCCCGCAACAAATTCTGAAAATGTAATGGAACGTGGCCCGCATGAAAATTGCACTTGATCCGATTGTTCTTCTTAGTTTTAACACTAGATGGAGCCACTGTTTCACTGTTAGCAAACAACTTTTTCAATCAAAGCCTAAGAACTCAGGGGTGCGCTCTCGACGAACATGTTTGATATTTTACAAAACAATGTTTGAGTCTCGTGGGCGTGCGCTAAACTCAAGACTTCGCCATGCGCGCTGCTTTCTACACACTTTACACTTGGAAGTTTGAGAAACAATTCCAGACGTTTATCATTTTACGTACCGGCAGCGCAAACGTCTGCGTGGACTCTGCGTCCTGGTCGTAGGTAAACGTTCCCAGCAGAGTTCCCTCCTCCGTGTCGTTCTTCATCCCCTGCGACACGGAAACCACAGCCAATCAGAATCACCGCCTCACGGCGTCGAGATCGGCTGAATCTGCAGCGCTACTCACGTAGACTTCAAAGTCCTTGGGGGCGGAGTCGATGCGGCCGGTGGGCGAGTTGCAGCGCGGGAGGTGGTCCAGGGTCACGTGACTTATCCTGAGCGGGTGAGAGAGGGAGATGACCAGCGTTCCCTGGACGCCGTGGAACGCCCAGCACTTCCCGGGGAGCAGCACCGGGTAACCCTGTGAGGTGACAGACAGGACAGGAAGCTCATTCTGATCCACTTCCTGTTGAGCTGATGACAAACACGTTTGCGGGATATTCACCCCACCTGTATCACGGTGCGGGGGCTTTCGGACGGATACCACAGAGGGAAACCGAACAGGGTCACACACGCCGAGCGGATCCGGTACGTCTCCGAACACCTGGTGCTGACCACGCTGGCTCCTACAAAGTAAAACACCTCATTAGCATTCATGCCGATTCATCGGTAATGAAGTATCGTTCACTGTAAGCTAGTGACAGGTGTGTTTACTCACCTTGAGTCTCCAGGGCAAAGTCGGCCATTTTGTCAGCCAGGGGGCGCCCACAGTCGGCACAACCTCCTTTGTCCCCGAGGCGGAGTGTTTCATACTCCTGACACACACACACACACACACACACACACAAAGTAAAGGCGATGAACACTTGTCAATAAGTAGTCTGATTTGTTTTGTTTGTTATTAATGAAGCATCGCTAATGTCGTTGTGTCAAAACACTTGCGATAACGACCAGGAAGTAGAGAACCACAACAACAACAACACTGGAGGTGAGATGAGTTCATTTAAGGAAATAACATGACGATACAATATTTATTATCCCGCCACAGTATTTAAATTCAGCGTATGAGCATGAAACGTGAACCTTTATGGGTCGTTCCTGTCAAATGTTGTGGCTAGCTAAGATGCTACGTTCCCAAAAACACAACTCTTTGATGTTGTAATGTCGACCTACCTTGATGCGATCGGTGAACCACTTCTCCATGGCCTCCTGCAGGTCCGGGGTGAGCTGGTCTTGGACAGGGGGGGCGCTGTTGACTTCAGGACAGGGGGCCGGAGGAGGAGGAGGAGGAGGAGGAGGAGCGAGCTGGATGGAGGACAGGTCCTGGGAAAGCTGCAGGACAGAAACTGTTTGTAGTCACATGACCCGACATGACTCTTTCTTTTTGTTGACTTGTCCTCCAGCTTCACCTTGAGGTTCTCCGCCTCCACAGTCTGGATCCTCCGGCTGAGTCCGGCAGCAGCAGAGGCGCCGTCCGACTGGTGCGCCGCCATCTTCCTGTTCAGCTCAGCCACTTCCTGTTCCAGACGCCGGCGAGTGTCTGATTTCAGGGATTCGAGATGAGCTTTGATCTCCTGCATGTCAACGTTTACATGCTGCTTCATCTGGAAGAGAGAGTCATCATCATGTCACTGTGAGTATCTCTCTCTCTCTCTCTCTCTGTCTATGTCTCTCTCTCTATGTCTCTCTCTCTCTCTCTCTCTCTCTCTCTCTCTCTCTCCTTCTGCAGGTA
>JAFBJT010109635.1:6682-51420 GCA_016785325.1 Chascanopsetta lugubris
GGGGGGGGGGGGGGGGGGGGGGGGGGGGGGGGGGGGGGGGGGGGGGTCTGCTGCATGGGGCCGCAGCAGCTGGTTCCCGACCCTCCTCTCCTCCACGGCGCAGGAAACAACAGAGCTGATGCGGCCCACCACCTTCCCAATCGATCGCCATTTATTGCTCTTGTTATTTTCTTTGTTTACTTATTTAAGAAGGAGATGCACACACTCACCCCCCCCCCCCCCCCCCCCCCCCCCCCCCCCCCCCCCCCCCCCCCCATCACCACCACCACCACCACCACCACTGCCCCTCCCTAACAAGAGAAGGCACATCTGCAATTACAGCAGAGTGGCCAGTGGTTCCTCAGAATGCGAAAATCAAACCAACCCATTTGGATTTGTCTCAGTGTAATGAAATCAATGCCTCCACGGAACAGACAAGGACCATAAAAGGCCTAGAGAGGATTACGTCTGTGTTCGTATGATGGAACCTGCACAGAGGTGCTTCAGAACATCACCGCTGAAATAAAGGTTTTGGGCTGAACATATTTCTACCTAACAGCATCTGCTCGGCACATTATCCCGAACTTTGAAGCTCACACCTTCGCACCACACATTCGGCCTTATCACGACATAAAAAGCACATGTGCGGCTAAAAGACATTTATGATGCGTCTCTTTACTCGTGTGAGTTAAGTGATTCACAGTGTCATGCACATAAAAGTGCCCACATGTATGTAAAAGAGCCTGCAGAGGTGAAGAGCATCGTCAGGCGTGAACACATCCTCTGACACATGACTTTTACTGGCCCTTTTTACTCAGACAGTGGGTCACCATCAGGTGGATGAGTGTCATCTTGCCTTGACGTAAAGGTACAGTGTGTAAGATTGAGCTGAAATTATTTCCAAACTCGTGAAATGGAATCTAAAATAATGATTCCAATGTTTTGTGTCCAATTGCTATTTCAGTCACCCAGTGAGTTCTGTGTATTTCACACTAGGGGCAGGATCGCTCATCTGAGGCCGCCATGTTGGATCAGCTTGTGTTTATAATGGCCCCAAATGGACCAACAGAAATCTCTTTGAGTTTTAATGGCAACTGAAGACCACAGAGGGTTCTCGGATATATAATTGGGAGGGAGGTTTGTTGTGCTGATTTTTTTGTGTTACCTTTAGTCACCTGATAACTTGTATGCACCCAGAAGAGAAGGTGAATAGGGTTGGTTGAAGTCGTTCGTAAATATAAACAATATTTGTGGAGTTTCGAGAATATTTTGTACATGTGTGGGTATTTCTCTATGATACATATCTCTGCAGAGTAGAGTACACAAAAGGATAAAATACTTTGATTTAAATTATTAGACATTTTAAACCCGGTAGTATGTTTATGTTTTTTCAAATTCCGAAGCGAGAATAGGTTTTTTATAATGTACACTAAAGAATAACTCTCAGTGGTGAAATGGAAAGAAAACATTCCACAGGTCTAGAATGAGATTGACCTTTAATAATACACGACCTTTACAGGAGGTCAATACTTTTATATTTTCTCAAAATCTTCATACAACAGCAGCAAAGTTTAACTTTGTTTTACATACAGCAATAATATACAGAGTGCAATTTCTTCAGAAATATTAATTTCTAATCAACTCCCATATAATCTCATATCCTCAGAGATATTGTTCGACATCCAAAGAGGTGAAAGCCACCTTCACTCAGTTTATGTATTGAAAACTCTCAGTTCTCAACATTTTCTTTGTTTTTGATAACCACAAAATAACACAATCATTTTAATTATCTGCATGGCTTGTTATTCCTGTTTTACGGGTCATTGTTATTACATGTGGTAAGTTATCACTGTTGTAGACAGTGTTCAATGTGGAGAATAGGGAACTAATCTGCTGATGAGTTTCTCCTTGCTGAGCATTTCAGGGGAAAATGTATTTAAAGTAAAATGATGAAAAATAAAGAAAAGGTAGTTAGTGCAAAGTTTTCAAAGTCATGATATGTTTACATGATCCTTCCATGAGCATATTAAAAAAACTCCAGTCAACCCACCCACTACTATGGACTACTATGGACTACTATGGAGGGCTGCAGCTAATGCGTGTGCCATCTTTTCTGGCCTTGTTAATTGTATGTTACTGCCATCTGCTGGTCTGCCAAAGGAAGTCTGCTCAGAAGTACAGTAGGTTGTCTTGAGGAGAATTGTCATACAGTTACATTTGGAACAAAAGGTGTGAAAAGGTAATGTTTGTTTTTCGACTGATATCCTTTGTAAAAAAATAAAATAACACAAAAACAACGTGTGACCTTTTTTCGTGCAGGAGCTCGTTCGGAATGTACATTCTATCCTTCAATATGATGCTTATAAACTGACATAATGCTACAACTATTCACAAACTGTTCTTTCTGTTTTATATTCAGAACATACATTTTTGTTTTCAAAACATTCACGTGACAAAGCTCCTCTTAACTTTGACTTTCTGTGTTTTGAGGATGTCATGGTTCAACAGCTGTATCAGCATTCTCCTACTCAGTAAACACCAGATGACCTGAGAAGTAGCTGTCACTGGCCAGTCCATTGTTACTTGGCTTGGCCATCAACCAGACCTTGTCTCCCTTCTGAAGCTTAATGAATGCATTACCACTTGCTGTGATGTACCCCTTATGCCGGGTGGTGAAAGAGTGAACAATCAGTTTTCCATTATGCATCAGATCGATGCTGGCTTCTTTGTCGTGGATTGCACAGTGGAACTGAAACTCATAGACACCAGCGTGCGCACAGGTGAAAAGTCCTGTTGACCTGTCGTAGGCCTTCTGTCCATTGTAGATGACCTGAGTAAATGCAATTGGCTTACCAGGCTCAAGAAAACACTCTCCCAGTCGCACAGAGAAGGCAACTTTGTGCTTTGTGTCAGGGAGTCCTGGGGGATTATTGCCTGATCGTGGTCCGGTGGTGGTTGTTGCCCCTGTATGTAAAGAAATGGGCACAGTCAAAACAAAATAACCATTCCAGTTTTGAGCACTGCCTTTAGTACGATATCTTCATTATCTTTGGTTGTGGGAGGTTTACCCAATGATTAGTTTGAAGCAACGGTAAATTACTCCCCTAAAATAATAGTAAAATACTACCTCAAATACAGTTACTCACCATGCTCTTTCCATGGGCTGAGGTCGAAGGCAGGGATGTCTTTACACTGGGTGTAACCATACCCACGAGGACGATATCGGAAAGGAGTTTTAGGTACCTCTGTGATACCAGTGTTGTCACAGATGATGCGGGAAAGTGATGTCTCCCTCAGTGAAACCCTCTGTCTCTCAGTGAAAAACTCTTTAGTCTCCCACCAAAGTCTGGAATGAGACATTTGCTAAGATTATCTCAGAATGAGTAGGTTAATATAATGGGCCAGTAATCAAACTTTGTTTACATAATATGAGTTCAATGAATTACCTGTCTCCCTGGCGAATCCTTTGGAACTGAGTGGCAATCAGGCAGGCAAACAGGGATCCCACTCTACCACTGCTGACAATGGGTTCAGCCATTCCTCCCATCCACACATCAATGTTATCAGGTGTACCGTAGAGATCCAGAAGTTTCTTGGCCAATACTGTGTTGTTCATAACACTCGCCAGCTGACTCAGATTCTGTGGCTGTGAGAGTCCACAGAACTTACGCCATTTGTTGTAGCCTGAACAAGGCAATGGAATGAAATCTGTCATGGTCCAGTTCACACCGAGTCTTACAGAGATAAATGATGCAACAGGTGTAAAAAAACCCAAATACCTGGGAGCCCATGATCTCTTCCTCTCTGCAGGTTGAGAGCAGCCAGATCCAGCGCCAAATCACTGGAGAATTTAAACAACTTATTCCTCAGCTCCTCGTGCATCATGTGATCCTGATTGTTCATCTTCGCCCTCTGATTAACTAGTCCACGAAGGATTGGGTCCAATCCACCTATGGAGGATAAACAACAATTCAAATTTCCTCAGTTGGCTTTATCTTTACTTTAAGAAATAGCCCAAAAGTTTTAGGGTCTTTGCCCACACCTTCAAAGATCACCCTCCATGGTGTGAAAAAGGCTTTGTGGAGCATTGGACTGGGATAGTCACTATGTTCCTTGTATTTCTCATCAAGACGGTAAAGAAAAGGTTGAATAGTCATGTGACCAAATCTGTAGGCAGCTGTGGCAAAGACATTGGCGATGCTGGGGTCCACATTTTCATCATAACCAGGGTAGGTGGACAGCTGCTTTGACATAAACTCTGGACCAACTACATGGGGCAAGTAGTCTCTGAAGGTGATAACCTGAAACACAAAACAGAAACACAGTCAAGTGAAGCGCCCACGACAAACTACTCTTTCAACTATTATGGTAAGATTTGTAAAAGCTCATCTCTAACCTGAAGGTATCCTCCCATGATCTTGCGAGCCTCCTGGTAGAGTCTCTCTCCTTTCCAGTGAGGGTTGAGTTTGGCAAGAGCTCGTACCAAGCGGTTGTGTTCACGCATGAACAGTGTGTGTAGAGAGGTCAGAGCAATGTTCTCATTAGAGCGTTCATCACCTGAGAGACAAAGCAGAGGGCAGCCTTTAATAACCACGGTCACAATGTCTGACCATCGCTTGCAGAGGCACTTTGCATGTCAGTGCTTCCACTCACCAGCCAGAAAGCAGGGCACCTCCTCAGCCTGAACATTATGAGTGATGCGGGCGCGCGTCGCACACATTTTGATTCCAACAGTGGAGAAGGGCAGGAGCTCACGACCATTGTCAGTGTATTTTGTGTTGACCCTTAAAAGACCTTCATCTGAGGTAAGATTACGGAGGAGTCGAGCTTTGGAATGATCCGGACCGTACACCTGGCCCACATCAATGAAAGCTGTGAGGGAGTTCATCTGTTGACGAACATTGCTCGCACCAAAGATGTGACCTGTGTTGCCAGAACCACAAGCTGGTGCTGAGCGGAAGAAGGGTATACACTCTACTGAGTGATTGCGGAAGCGAGGGTCATCACTGGGAATCTGTTGTTGACGGCAGGAAGAAGGTAAGGTCCAGTGAGTGACTTTCAGGTGAGATATGTTTTCTTGTCAATCCAGCGATACTGACCTTGATGGGGAAACAAGGATCTGTGTGTTCACAGCTCTTGTCACAGTTGACCCCGTTACTGTAAGAGCGGATGGTAGGAGAGTGAGGAGTGAAGGTCAGGTCGTGATCCGTCCACTGACCAAAGATTGTCACCAGGTGAGTGAAGAGTGGGTCACTGTCCACATCCTTGTTAGCTGTGCTCAGAATACGGTTGGACACTTCTCTCACCTGTGGAGTTTGATGCAGACAGTCAGCAACTTGGTTTAAGTCAAATTCTCATCACAGGAGATATGATTAAAGACTCAGTTTGTCAATGTTTATCTATTTACTTTATATTTTATTTTGAATACATATTTAAATACATTACCAATGGAAGCAAGTAGTTGTTGATTTTCAGTTCAGGGTCCCAGCCCTTAGGCAGAGAGATATTGTCCTGGTACTCAGCAGCAAGCCAGCGGGTAAAGGGAGTGTTGGCAGAGCCCAATCGAGAGTGTTTTCTATGAAACAGTCAATTGTTTGGTGCTTGTCTTTTTGTCCTACATATACCAAGGAGGTATCTCCACCGAAGAGAATTCGATAGAATGTCTGTCTTTCACTTTCTTACTGGTCCTCCCATTTTTTGCCTCACCTGTTGTTGCAAACATTGCTCGCCGTGCGAAATTTGTCTACATTTGGAGTCGTGGTGCAGGAAGGGACACGATGTTGAGCGGAGCAGCCTGTCAGTTTAGCGATGACCTGCAGGTCATCCTGAGAGAGCAGATCTGACGAAAACAGCAGAACTCTTATTGACCCGGAAACACTGTATTAGTTGTCGAATTTGAGGAATGTATCAACAGATACACACCTGTGGCATTGATGGAGCGTTTCTGACGTCGCAGCAGAGATTTCTTCAGCAGTGACACAGTGACGTCCATGTAGTCTGCTGCACGCACAGCACTGCGCGTCAAGCCAACAGGCTGCTTCAGCAACCGCAGCACATCTGAAGGATTGGCTGCATTTCTTTTAACACGGGCAATGCTCCTGTGTATAGAAATTGTTCTGGTCAGAATATCCCAGTCCCAATATCACAGTCAAAGAGTAAATAATGTACTTTACACAACAGTCCAATAAGTTTGTATCCTTACTCTTTTCTGGAAAACTCATAGGCAGCGTTCACAGTGGCTTTGGCTGAGTTTACAGCCTCCATAATAAGGCTACTGCTCAGATGTGAGTCTGGAAAAAACATGACTGAATCAAAATCACTGCAAATAAAATAAAGACAAATAGAATGAAAAATAAGTGTCTAATATTACTTGTTTAAAAAAAACAATACATTTTAGTTCGTTAAATATCAACTTATAATCAGCTAATAGGAAGGATTAGAGTATCTGTAACCAATGAAGTCTAAGTGCATTCAAGACTGTTTAAGTGCTCTTTAATAGATGGGACACTCACCTGCATTGTATTGCATGGACAGGTAGAGAGCGCCAGCCAGCAGACACAGAAAGTGATTCATCTGCCAAAAAAAATTGAAAAACACATATATTTATATCTAATCAAATAATTATCATGAAATAATCTAATTTTATATACAAACTTGAGAAATGATCAAAAGTAAATATTTAGTCATATTGGTGTTAGCTTCAGAATCTAATTATTACCAAAAAGGATATGAAGCTCTGTTACATGTGCTCCATCAAGAACAGGAATATAGCAGTTTAGTCAACGTTAGATTTTTTTTTTTTTGACCAGACATGTCATTTTACCCGACGAATTCCAGAATATATAAGTAGTCGAAAGCACACACATCAGAATTTATCCTTAACAGTCTATTTGGAGGATACAATGGTAAACAATGCAATATAAGAAATTATACTACATTTACTGTGGGTTAAGAAAAGGAAAAAGACAAGAAAATGAAACAAAACATAAAATCATAGAATTCAAGGATGATACCCATACCTTTGTAAAAAAAATGGGAAGTGTGAAGAGTGTCCTCCAGCCTGAATTATCTGCAGGCTTGAGCTGACGCTGATGCTTTTATTGGCTCCGTCTGATGGGCCGTCCCACTTTCACAACGAAAATATTTACTTCCTTGTTCCTGCAGAAATCCATATTTTCGTGGACTGATGCGTGCGATAACTACATTCCAGGAGATGTGATAGCAGGTGGAAGGAAAACAAAAACTCTCACCTTTTTGATTTTACGCAAAGGTCCTAATTAAACGAACCGTCAAGAGGAATGACTCTGACACACTGCTCCTTCATATGAACAGTAGGTCATGGTTTCAAAGTAAATAGTAAAATCAAGACATCCATCACGTCATCACGTCTTAGTGTTGGATTTATTTGTTTTCATTCTTTCATTCTTTTCTTTGCAGTGTGACCTCTAAAGGACCCCCATGTGTCCTTCCTGTGCCTCCCCCAGTTTGTCATAACTGATGAAGCCTCTTATGGGAGGTGAAACTTCTTCGCTCAACTTGATCAAGTCCAGTTGTCTTGCAAACACCTTTTATTTTGCTTTGCTAATATCTGGATCTGGATGACCAAGAACCCACACAGACCTCTAAAGGCTATATACTTGTGAGCTGCAGTAATTTTGAGTATTTCTTAAAAAGTGCACATATATATGTTGGTCATTATAATCAAAAGGAAAATATACTCCTACCTCTATTTTGGTATCCAGTAATCTGCAACACGGATTACTGGACATGGCCAATAATCAAGCCAAGAATGTAAGATATGTCTGAAGCACACATTCCCAGAAGTGTGTGTGTAGGTGTGTATGTGTGTGTGTGTGTGTGTGTGTGTGTGTGTGTGTGTGTGTGTGTGTGTGTGTGTGTGTGTGTGTGTGTGACCACAGATTATATCTCCCTGGTGGTTGATAACTGGTGATGAAACTGACACGGCAATTCAGGCAACTCGTGATCTTTAAAGATGCATAAGGTGATAGGTGTGATTTCGGTCATTTTTGTCGCTTCGAAAAATATTATAAAACAATTACATACTGACATTTTCATTCATTTATATTCACCTAAATGCTTCATTTGTTTCTCATTACCCTTAAACGAGCCCAGTAATGTGAATTTACATGAGGACATAAATAATCATACTCAACATCTTTTGAGTTTTAATGACACCTGAAGTTGACCATAGGTTCTCCTGTGTGTTTAGAAGGGTGAGGGCGAGGTGATGGATCCAACATGCAACTTCACCTCTAGATGCCACTAAATCGTACACACCTACATTTCTGTAGAATGTAGAGGTTTCTTAAATGTAGGGGCAAGACAGAAAGAGAGGACTAACATACAGTAGTTCTGTAATAATTGTATGCTGCTGTGACAAAGCAAACTTCTCCAATGTGGGACGAATAAAGAATGATCTTATCTTATCTTTACTTATTATATCATATAATGTGGTGTCATGGTAAAATCTCTACAGAAGCTAACCCTAAGTGTAATCCATGAATCCAGCCGAGCCATCACCGTCAGCATGGATCTCGCAATTGTATAAGATAAAAAGTAGAAACTAGAAGTGTGCAGTGCTTTGAAGCCAAAAGAAACTCCTAACATGTTGGGGCCATAACAGTTTTGATGCAACTTCCACTCAACTCAGGTGGTGAGGCCAAAGAATACATGTTGGCAGACTAACACTGAAGAAAACATTCACCAGCTGTCCCACATTTATACTTAATGGTAGATTAGGTGGTCTGATGTCCTCATCTCTGACACTGAACAGTTCTTACCATAGGTGCCTATGATTGCGTGAAGGTACGAAGACACCCTGAGGTGTTCTTTACGTGCTATAGGAAAACTATGTGGGACATACCCCAGCTCTTCTCCATACGTCATTCAAAGATCATTCATGTTTGACAGTCTTCACTACACTCTTCACTGAGGTTGTACCGGTTGTGTAGTGTAAACACACCGGTATGAAAAATCTCTGGTAATGTCTACGTTTGTAAAGACAGTGTTGTGCAAATATCACAACATCACTGCTTGAATTAAACATGTTATGGAAGTTTTGATTTCACTATTTTGTTTGGAAGTAATCATTTAAGTATTAGTCATCAACCTGTGAATCTCCCTTGGGTGTTGACTGTAAAAACGTTGGTGAGGAAGTTCTTGCTTTTACATAGCGTGCAGTGAAGTACCCACAGGGGGAAACACGGTAGGGAAAAAAAGAAAACAGCTTTTCCATGCGTCACATCACGTGAACAGAAAGGTACTAACTTCGTGTTCTTGAAGTTAAAGTCCGGGTTTGCTGCGACTTGATAAGGTAAGAACATTAACACTGAGAAGGTATGAGATTCTAACGGCTAGTAGCAGTTAAGCTAGTGCAACTTGTTGCTAACTTGTTGCTAACAGATGAAACAATAGCAGACTGCTGTGAACATACACTTGGAGTAAATATCAAGGTGTTTATTCGTGTACTTGTATGTACTGTAAAAAGTCATTTTACTTACCAAAGAGTTGTTTGAGGGTAGTTTCCTTGTAGTACCCTAATTCCATAAGTAGTTGAGTACATATTTGCATGTATGACTCCCGAGCATAGCTGACTTAATCTACATTTTCTGTCTGATCTTAAGTTTAAAAGACTCATTTTTCTCCTCTTAATACACTCTTGTAGCTGTGTTAAATGTTTTTAAGCATCAATTATATTTGGGCCTAATGCCTTTACTGATCTTTTCATTATTGCTGATAACGAAACCAGACAGGCATCAGTGGATAAACCACAGGATACTCATCTGTAGGCCTGTGTGTGCATAAATCAGGACTAACATTCCAAGATGACACTTAGTTTTTGTACTGTGAAATATAATCCCAGGCTCACATGTATACTGTTTGTGTACGTGTATGTGTTTTGGAGCAATTATCCGTTACTTTACCTCTTTTAGCCCCATACTGCCACATCAAGTAACATTGATTTAGGTCTATTGACTTCTTTTGATTCCACAAACAAGCTCAGATCCACTGGACTGTGTGGTGACCCAGAGAGAAGCAACGTGGAATTGCTTTTTCTCTCCATCAGACACGGAGATGTTTTATTTGGAAGTAAACGACGTCAAAAATTCCCACATTAGGGTGTTGTTTACTGGTAGTATTAGGTACCGGTAGTCTCGTTTCCTGCTTGCCTTGTCAACAGCCTGTTTTCTTTGCCTGCCCACGAACGCCACTTTGCGTGCTTGAGGTTTGTGCAAGGTGACTTACACAAAAGGCTTGAGTTACAGGAAAAACTTGTTTTTAGATTTTACCGTAATCAAAACTCATCAACTTGCTGATATTCAATGGCTCCTGCCACTCAGGACTGAACTTATTGTTTGTTTGGGGAGGTTGGTTATTCTCCTTTAACACACTTTTTGTTGTAATTTACAAACTTTGCATTTCTGTGACATTATATCGTTTCTAGGTCACCGAAGTCCAAAATAGCCCATTTAAATACAATTGTTCACCTTTCCTCGAAATTAAATTGAAAAGGTATTGTTTCTCGTCACTACTCAGTGAAGTCAATGCACTTTAGTATATTTTTAATTGAACTTCACAACATAAAGCATATCTGTGCTTTCACCACTGTATTTTTTATTAGCCGTTGTATCACATGTTTATATTGTTGCACTATATATTTGGGAGAGGTTATCGCTGAATCGCTCTTTAACTTTGTATTTTGCAATAGTTTTAGGGGAAATGTTCTTGCGACCTTTCATCCCGCTGAATTATTATTCATAATACATATACAATTATTTTAGTGTTTATTTTGAAATAATATTTTATGAAAAAATATCACAGGAAAGAGAAAAGCAACATGCTGTAATGTGTCCCTTTCATTGTTGAACTATCCTGCTTTGTTCAGAGACCCCGTGTTTAGCGATACGTACAGCAAGAATAAATTAGATGTAAGGTATGTGTAAGTTTGGCTTTATTTAATTAAGTCATTCTTGAGCTATTTTTCCTAATGATATGAAACAACAAAACTTTTAGTTGACCCTTTACATTTAACTTATAGTGTCTGTAAAAATCTAAATGTAATTACAATGAATTGAAAGTTTTCATTGTGTGTAAAGGAGCCAGATACAAAAACATAGACACACAATGAAAACATTGCAATACACGTGAGGGAGCAGATCAAAAGTCTGAGTCCGTCGATGTCAATAAAATAAAGAATGATGCATTTTATCCTAGTGCCAGTGAAAGGTCGGCAACGTCTCACATCTTAATGAAATTCATCACAATTATTTTGATATTCCTCAATTGTTGGAATTTGCAGTTGCCAGGTGCTTAAGTTTAAAACAATCCATTTATAAAAAGTTTGAATCACAAACAAAAACGAAATCGGGACATGATCTTTTCTTTATCTATATCTTATCCTTTGTCTTGTTGTTGTGGTTGTTAGGGTTAGTTTAGGACGGATGACGTGCCAATGGAAAAAAGTTTATCAGACACATCACTGGTTTGACATGTATGCATTGATGTAATACTCCACATAGATCGAGTAATTATAGTGGAATGTGGCTTCTGTTTGTTCAGGACACGTGGGATTTATTTAATGCACACGTAACAAACTCAAAGGTGTAATTATGTCACGAGATAATATCCAATGTCTATTAGAGCTGGCCGCATACGCTGCTAATACTACAAATCCCAGAATGCACGACTGGTGCGTAGGCACAATAACTACACGCAAGGCAAGGCAGGCAAATGCTTGGGGCCCCGGGCCAGAAGGGGGTTCTCGAGGGCTGAACAACTTCGAATCCCTACAGAGCAGTGACAACATGGAGAGTTTGCAGTGACAGTGGTCGGCCAGCGCAGAACTCCCTACAGCCCCCCATCCTTCCCTACCCCCACTTCTTCCTCTAGTACATAGACAAACAAGTGAGAGCGGGTCTATGAAAGTGAAGATAAGTTATTGGTCTGGAAGTGACAAAGAAAGAAGGGAAAAACAGGAGGATGGAGACAGAGGTAAATGATGGAGATAATACAGAAGCTCATTTAGTTCAGAGCAGCTTTGGATATCCTGCTCCTATTGAAACCTGTTTGTCTGATAGGCTGAAAATAAAAACAGCTCACTTGGACAATAGTGTTTCTTCAATTGTCAAATTTAAGCTGTGCCCAGCCTATCTTAACTGTCAAGCTAAGAATGACATTTCAAAGGACAATTTAATGGCTTGGAATTTGGATAATGTACTACTGACGTGCATGGATGGAAGTTATTGTGTGTTATGTACAAAGTGTTGTGTATGAAATATTTTATGTGGAGTACACTTTATGCTTCTGAGAACTGTATTTCTTTATTTGAGTGATATACTGTGAATGTAATCCCAAAGAGTCATAATAGCTATTATAACTACTGTGCACTTTTGAAAAAAAAAAAGTTGACATTTCACATTTTTATTAGTCAGATTATCAATTATATAAGACTAATGAAACCTGGTTGGAGGGAATTTTTTCTTTGTTTTGCCCCAAAAGACACTAGAGGGAAGGGAGGGAGTTATAATTAATTATAATTAAATAAATATTTAAATGAAAATGAGAAAGGAATGCCACTGATGTGTCTTTAGTTTGAAATTTGACTTTCCATCTGTTTATAAGATCAAACTTTGATTGCTCCAGATTCAATGTTTAAACAAAACTTATGTTTATTTCCTACTGAAAAAGATCAGAATATGCACTATTGTGGTTAATCTGTAGTCTGGCAAACGACTTGGTCCCAATTTTCTATTTTGGCCCACTGTGTATTTGACTTTGACACCCCTGATTTAATGAGTGTGGTTACTCCTGAGATAAAGGGACCCCTGTCCTCTTAGGGTAAGAAATTAAGAATGCTCGCTCATTCAAGTGAGCACAGTCACACCAGCAAACAGAAAGCCTGCTTCGGGAAATAATAGTTCAGTTGTTATATTGACTGCTGTCATTAAAAGAAACACGTGATCACCATAAGCCCTGTAAGTGTTAGGGTCGGCGTCCGTCTGTCTCACATGCACACCCCCCAAAGCTGTAAACCTAGGGGAAACACTGCTTTATCATTTTCTTTCCATTCTTTTATTGCAACATTTATTTTGTAATAATTGATGTTCATGATGAACTGCTGCTTTGGGCACATATCCAAAAACACCTAAAACAAATTGCTTCAGAGATACCCCTAAATCTGTGAGATGTATGACACACACACACCTCTGTTGGTAACAATTCAAAAATTCAATTCGTGGCTTACTAAAACAAAATGAACAAAGCAAAGCTAATCTTAACACACTCATTAAGCCAAGTTTTAAGGGCACTCCCTTCGTTTGCGTGACAGTGAATTACTGGCTTGATAGAAAAGAGGAATGTTCGTGCCATACAGGACATGGCAGAGGTGCCAAACTGGAAATGTGGCTGCTGTACATCATGCTTGATCTGCATTCATAGAACAGTAGTGCAACATTAGATCAAGGCTTTATGTGACTGACTGAGAGACGGAGTTTGTTCTGTCTTTCGCTAGCGTCTCTATAGTTTGTTGGAGCCAAAGCTTTCAAAGTTGGACAGATGATATAACCATAACTTCTCTTTTATTATAGTGCCATTTGGAAAGTTTTGAGTAAATTAGGATTCCATTGGTGATTAAGCCCAACACCAAGTCAGAGATTTCTTATATTATTTTGTACCTGGAAAATGCTTTTTGTTATTCATGAAATTCTGTTGAAAGTACATACAGATAAACAGACAAGCACTACACTACACACACTCATACATAAACATAGGTGTGTGTGTGTGTGTGTGTGTGTGTGTGTGTGTGTGCGCGCGCGCTAAAATTACTCTGGTGAGAGAGATCACATTCCAACTGACAAAATTGAAGATTATAACAAAATGTAGCAAAGTGAACAAAATAAAAGATTTTAAAAGATTAAACGCTATATTGATATGCATATTTGTCATGATACCAACAGAAGTCATAGATGCAGTGGATTTGGTGTAAAACCATACGTGCTGGTATCAGTAAGTTGTTCTTCACTGCCATCTCCTGGTGGGGTGAGGATAATGTCATCTGGGTCTACTGTTAGATTCTCAAATATTGTTCTGTATCATCATATCATCACTCAAATGCAGACATTCATCTCTACAAAACAAAACTGGATCATGTCCAAGCTTATCTAGAATAAACGACAATCAAAACATCTATAAAACAAATTGTGCTCTTAAACATTTATTTTCCTTTCATAGGCTGTGAATCACATACTTTAGAAAATAACTAAGAACTATGAAAAAGAGATAAGAGCCAAAATTGAGGCAATAAAACAATCAGTTAGTGATGTCTGAAGAGCAAAACACAGTCGTAATAATCATGGAGAGACTATTTATCTAGAAAAAATAGATATATAAACTAGATCTGCTATAAGCATCCACAGCAGCAAAAGTAATAGGCCCCCTTCATGCTGTTTTCCTCCACCAAGTTAGCTGATAATCTGTCTAAGACATTTGTCATTATCTATGGAATCAACGGACTAGCAAACAAACAGAGGTGGAAGCGAAAACTCTTTGGCACATGTAATTAGCATATCAGTGTTACTGAACTCAAACTTGAAGTGCTTTGAGGATGTAATAGTTTAGCAGCTGTATCAGCATTCTCCTACTCAGTAAACACCAGATGACCTGAGAAGTAGCTGTCACTGGTGAAATCCAGTGGTGATAAAATGAAATTTAAAAAAAATGAAAGAAATAGAAAGGTTTGTCATTATAATCGAGAGGAACAGCTGTTATTTAGTTGGCATGTAAATGAGACAGCAATGTAATCTACTTTGACTTCAATCCTTGTCAATGGTTCTTTCATTTCATTAACAATGATAGGTTATGAGTTTCGATTGCAACACAGTCATTGTCTTGGAGACGTGATTGTCTTTGTAATCCTAGATCACTGTTCATGATACGTTTCCAATTTGGAAATCTGAGCTGATACACTTTAGACATAGATTGATGATGTTTTTTTAGATAAATTGTTCCCGCAACCCCCATGACAGTAAAATAATAAGTGGTATATGGATTGATAATTACAAATGGTCAAATTGTTGTGCATCCACTGAATGCCAATAATGTATTGTACGTCTATGTGTTAGAATCAGTGTTAGGAGAGAATTACATGTACAGAGGATTCATGTCCTCTCTATTGACCGAGAATGAATCAAACAGGTCTTTTAGCAGGATTCATAGATGTTTCAATATCATGTTTTTCTAGATTTTTATTTGTGCATACATATATACGCAAACTATTACATAAAAGATTAAGAGGCAAAATGAAACTGACTTCAAGAGCCACCAGTTTAACATAGGTATGCTTAACATGCATATATTGAACTTATCAGTTGGGTAATATATTATCATTTCAAATGTATTTCTACTCAATAGTCTCCGTCCATGGACTGAGGTCAAAGGCAGCGATGTTTCTGCATTTTGTGTAACCAGACCTGGGCTGGTACCGGAAAGGCCGCTCTGGTACCTCAGTGATACCAGTGTTGTCACAGATGATGCGAGCGAGTGACGTTCGCCCCAGGGATTCTCTCTGAGCCTCCGTGAAGACTCCTTTGTTCTCCCACCAAAGTCTGAAATTGAAAGTTTGTTAGTATGTTGAAAAAAAGGTGGTCAGCCCAGCAGTTTCTACATCTGAGGCTCATGTCAGTCAGAAATATGAGTGAAGAAGGACTTACCGATCTCCCTGGCGAATCCTCTGGAACTGAGATGAAATCAGGCAGGCGAACAGCGGTCCCACTCTCCCTTTATGTACAAACCGCTCTGCCACTCCTCCCAGCCACACGTCAATTCTGCTTGGCTTGCCATAGAGCTTGATCAGTTGCATGGCTAGTTTTCTATTTCTCAGCAGTTGTGTCAGATCATCCAGATTTCGAGGTTGTGTCAGCCCACAGAACTTGCGCCATTTGTTGTAACCTAAAAAGAAGCATGCAGTTGGAAAGTCAGACAATGTTTTGGTTCTCCAAAGTCAGCAAAGGCTCAGAGGGAGACAGCATCCAGGAGGCACATGTACCAGGTAGTCCATGATCTCTGCCTCTCTGGAGGTTGAGAGCAGCCAGATCCAAAGCCAGGTCCTTGGAGAATTTAAACAACCTGTCCCTCAGCTCATCGCTCATCATGTGTTTCTGTGTGTTCAGCTTGGCCTGCTGACCCACCAGTCCCCTCAGGACTGGGTCCAAACCACCTGAGGATCATAACAGATGGAAATAAGTGAATATGGACTATTTTACAAATCATTGCCTCAAATCTGTGAAATCATTGATCGTTTGAGCTGAATAACAAATGAGGGATCTGGGCCACACCTTCAAAGATCACCCTCCATGGTGTGAAAAAGGCTTTGTGCAGCAGTGGACTGGGATAGTCACGATGTTCCCTGTATCTCTCATCAAAGCGGGAAATAGAAGGCTGCACCATCAGGTGAGCAAATCTGTAGGCAGCTGTGGCAAAGACATTGGCGATGCTGGGGTCCACATTTTCATCATAACCAGGGTAGGTGGACAGATACTTTGACATAAAGTATGGACCAACAATATGGGGCAAGTAGTCTCTGAAGGTGATAACCTGAAACACAAAACAGAAACACAGTCAAGTGAAGCGCCCACGACAAACTACTCTTTCAACTATTATGGTAAGATTTGTAAAAGCTCATCTCTAACCTGAAGGTATCCTCCCATGATCTTGCGAGCCTCCTGGTAGAGTCTCCCTCCTTTCCAGTGAGGGTTGAGTTTGGCAAGAGCTCGTACCAAGCGGTTGTGTTCACGCATGAACAGTGTATGTAGAGAGGTCAGAGCAATGTTCTCATTAGAGCGTTCATCACCTGAGAGACAAAGCAGAGGGCAGCCTTTAATAACCACGGTCACAATGTCTGACCATCGCTTGCAGAGGCACTTTGCATGTCAGTGCTTCCACTCACCAGCTAGAAAGCAGGGCACCTCCTCAGCATGAACATTATTAGTGATGCGGGCGCGTGTCGCACACAAGTTGGCATCCATGTCAGTGAAGGGCAGGAGCTCACGACCGTTGTCAGTGTATTTTGTGTTGACCCTTAAAAGACCTTCATCTGAGGTAAGATTACGGAGGAGTCGAGCTTTGGAATGATCCGAACCGTACACCTGGCCCACATCAATGAAAGCTGTGAGGGAGTTCATCTGTTGACGAACATTGCTCGCACCAAAGATGTGACCTGTGTTGCCAGAACCACAAGCTGGTGCTGAGCGGAAGAAGGGTATACACTCTACTGAGTGACTGCGGAAGCGAGGGTCATCACTGGGAATCTGTTGTTGATGGCAGGAAGAAGGTAAGGTCCAGTGAGTGACTTTCAGGTGAGATATGTTTTCTTGTCAATCCAGCGATACTGACCTTGATGGGGAAACAAGGATCTGTGCGTTCACAGCTCTCGTCACAGTTGATCCCGTTACTGAAGGAGCGGATGACAGGAGAGTGAGGAGTGAAGGTCAGGTCGTGATCCGTCCACTGACCAAAGATTGTCACCAGGTGAGTGAAGAATGGGTCACTCTCCACATCCTTGTTAGCTGTGCTCAGAATACGGTTGGACACTTCTCTCACCTGTAAAGTTGAGCGTTTTGGTTTGCACGTGCACGCACATACTACATATGTGCACAAATCCCATAGAAAATAGTATGTTTGTGATGCACTTTACCAGTGGGAGGAGATATTGCTTCTTTTTCTTCTTTGTTGGGCCCCAGCCCTTAGGCTGAGAGATACCATCCTGGTACTTAGCGGGAAGCCAGCGGGTGAAGGGCATGTTGGCAGAACCCAATCGAGGATTATTCCTAAAAGAAATAGTGATAATAATTACTTTTTGTTGTTTTCTTTTGCATCTGGTTGGGTATCGTATTCATTCATGAGATATCCGCAATTGGTCTGTGAATGTGGATTTCAACTATATACCCCAAATTTAGCATCTATATTTTGGAACTTTGGTTGCACAGTGGTTGCTGGGTTAGGAATGACCTTTTCCTTTCATTAATCTTTGAGTTGCCTCACCTGTTGTTGCACACACCACTTGCAGTGCGATAGGTGTTTAAATTTGGAGTGGTTTTGCAGGAAGGGACGCGGTGTCTGGGCGAACAGCCCGTCAGATCCGCGATGATCTGCAGATCCTCCTCATAGATCAGATCTGATTCAGTGAGCCAAGGGACAAAGTTCGTGAATTGGTCATTTTGAACACGGAGACAGCTGAATGTAAAATATCTCTCTAAAACTCTATTTCGAGTACACACCTGTGGCATTGATGGAGCGTTTTTGTCGACGCAGCAGAGATTTTCTCAGCAATGATACAGTGACGTCCATGTAGTCTGCTGCACGCACAGCACTCCGTGTCAAGCCCACCGGCTGCTTCAACAACCGCAACACATCTGAAGGATTGGCTGCATTTCTTTTCACACGGGCAATGCTCCTGCATCATGGAGGGAGATCAGACAGAGACTCATATACTAATCTACAGTTTGAATATATTGTTTTACATTTAGTTCAAGTCATTTCTCTTCCATCACTGCAGAACTAGTGCTCGACTAGATTTCTACACTTACTCTCTCCTGGAGTATCCGTAGGCTGAGTCGACCATGGCCTTAGCTTCGATCACAGCTTTCTCGATGGTGCCTCGGCTTAAATGTGACTCTGGAGGGAAGAATCGACCAAGTCAATCCAACGACACATTCTATCCTTACATTTTATGTTATTCTGTGGAAACTTTTATGTCATGTTGAATCAGTCAATATGGTACACTGTGTTTTGATAGTTAGTCCGAGTATTCATATTCATATTTACTGTCAGACGTAGAATACTCACCAGCATTCACATGGCTTTGTGAACACAGGTGAAACCCTGCAGCTATCAGGCACAAGATCCACCTCATCTCTGATCAAAACAGAAGCACAGTCTTGCCATATATAAAACTTTTAAAGTGTTAAAGATATGGCTTTAAAACAATAATCAGAAATGTATATTGGTATGGCTGCCTTGAAATAAATTGACATAGCAATGAGGAAAACATGTATGTAAAGTAGAAAGAAGAAGCTCAACCACCGTACCTGTGATGTCCAGATCCTCCAGCTAGTGACCAGAGTCGCCGTGATTCCCCACAACACGCTGACTCTATATATACTATAGCTTCTTGTGGCCGGAGACACCCATTGCCGGTACCTGGGGGTTTCTTTGGTTTTAACGTGGTCAAAAATATATGAACATGTTTAGCAGGAAGTTTAAAAACAAAAAAAATACTACGCAGTCCAGCAATTTAGCTAATCACCAACACCAACAAGTCTGACCAAATACCTGAACTTTGAGTTGAACTTTTGAAAAAGACTTTTGTAATTAACTACTTTTGTATTCCAAGCTTTTGTCCTGTTTGACAAGCAAATGCACACGCAGCACATGTATATAGAATCCATTCACAGATACATGTGATATCCAATCCAACGAGTAGTTTTCAGAATCATCCAAACAGCTGAGCACATGACAACATGTCCAAGCTTTACAGGTTACTCAGGCTAAGTCAAGGGAAATATGTCCAGGTCCTGAATTAACCTTCCTCCTGTATGTAAACACTGTCGTGTCCCACAAAAATCCCATCATCTTCTCACAGTCTCATGATTCATTGATGTGTGTTCACATATTTGGAATGTTCAGATTTGAATTTCAAAGGTTTTGATTTGGGTTAACATGAGGGATTATAATGGAAAATCTTTGCTGAACAAACATTTTCTAACTTGTTTGCAAAATGAAGTGACTCACATCAGTCAACTGAAAACAACTTCCTGGTTTGGAGAATGCAAGAGGCGTCATTTCAATTATCTTGTTTTCCTGTCAATCAACTGTTACAACACAATCGTTATTGGATTTAAGGACTTTGGGCCGAGCCATCTAACGTGTTTTGAAATATAAAGGAATGTAACTTCAGCCTGGGGTAAAACTAAAAACTTCAGTAAACAGCTGTTAATTCCTCAGCTCCAAGTTTGTTGGGACAATCTGCCTGAGGATCTGATAGATGACATCTTTAAATTTAAACTTTACATTTCACTGTCATTTGAACTTGAATTAAAAATCCTGCTTCTTACGTACAAGCCCCTAAATAATCAAGCCCTGTCTTACATTAGAGAACTCATCTCTCTGTATCATCCAAATAGATCACTCCGCCCTCTACATGCAGGATTTCCCATCATGCAATTAAGAACGGGCACATAGATTCAGCACTCTTCCTTCACCCCCTTTCTCATCACTCTATCATCGGTGCCACAAACCCTGTGTCCCTCCCACTACATTTAACCATAAAAGCACGTGCCCCACATGTTAATGCACTCCACTGTTTTCCAGTTACGCTGCCGTTGGCGAACGGGACGGAGCCAAGACGGAGACGAGGACACTGGCAACCTAACGCCTCCTGCCACGACTGATCTGGCGGTGGGTCCTGGGCATGCGGACGGACCGCGATGAACCCAGAGATCAAGGTGGACTCACACATTTACATTTTCATGCCTCAGGTGTGCACTGTCGTTGCACATTCTGTGGAACATCCATTGTACATCTGTCCGTCCTGGGAGCGGACCCTCACCCTTACCTTTACTTACCTTAATACCTTAAAGACATGCTCAGGACATTTCCACAGATCTATATTTCGAAAGTAGCAGTGATTAATCGTAAATTCGTTTGACGAGGGCCGATAAATTCTTCACATGAAGGTTTTGCAGAGGTGATGGAGTTGGGTGATCGTGTCAGGCATGTCATTGTTGGGCCGACTGTGTCTGACGTCAGCAGCAGGAGTCAACCCACATTCAGCCAACAGTGACAGCATCACTCCTCTTTATAATATTGCTTCAACTGGGCCAGTGTCAACGTTGGACAGATGATACGACGATGCAACTTCACTTTTAATATAGTTAGAAAATCATAAGCTGTGCAGCCTGTTGAGAGTTGAGAGCATTTGAGTTTCCATGGAGACAAAAGCTTCAGTCTGACAATGTTAACGCACGCCACTTGTTTCAGAACGTCTTGAATCTAAAGGTCCTTCCTGGTACTGACTGAATACAGCAGAGCTTTTCAGACTTTCAGAAGTCATCAGGGAGATGACTTTGGCACCGTGATGATGGGCGGGATTTGTGTACGTTGTCACGTTGACATAAACATATACACTGTGCACCTTTGGAATCACACTCATAAATTATCATGCTTTCTTCTCACATAATGCAGATGACAAGCAGCAGAGTGTTCCCTCATACTTGGGTGTAGCTGCCAATTATGAAATGTGCAGTGGTACCTCATACATTTCGACTGCATGCTTATAATTGACCTTAATAGCTTCTTTTTCTGTATTAGTCCCTCACACCTACTTGTGACTTGAAAAAGTATGCTGTGATCAATTATCACATATTATTTTGATCATATTATTATGATCAAAATAAAGCAACTTGAGGCAGAAGCTGCCGTAACTAGTATAACCACATAAATGTTTTAGTGAAGATGAAATGAGCCACAAGAAATCTAAAATCCTTTCTGGCATGTATTTAAAAAAAGTCATTATTTCTTCCCTTTGAGTTTGATTAGTTGTGAAAAACAACAACTAAATGGATGAAATTTAATTTGAGAAAAGATGATAATAATTTTTACCAGTGCAGACTGTTCACAGTGGAGCAGCAGCAGCATCTTTTCAGGTCATCTTGGGGCAATTCTACTCTACAATTGACATGTCTTTGTGATCTTTATGACCAGCCACATAAATCAAACAGCATTGGCACAGTCAGAGCAACTAAGTGACAGTACCAAGGAACAGGTTTGCTTTGGACTACTTGTTGAAAGACTTAGGGTTGTTTGGGACTCTTCTACAAGGGAACATTGAGAACATGGAGCCCTGGTTTCACACCTGTCAAAAAAAATAAATAAAAAGGTGACATTATATATTTCAACATATGAGATGAAAACTCAAAGTCAGCACATCATATCCATAGAGTTGTGGAATGGTGTGATCTAACTTACCTTAGCCCTAAAATGATTTTTCTTGACCTTTGATGAAAAATCTTTGCCGAAGTGGACATGTGCAAAAAAAACACACTCTGACACGCCCCTGATCAGCTCTGACAACAACATGGGGTCACGTGATTGACAGGTACCGAGTTCAGATTGAACTCATTGCCCTCCACCACTTCCCATTTCAGTGAATGGCTTTTCACACCCAGGGGATTCAGTGGGGAGGAAATGAGCACCTTTCACCTGCGAGGACTCACGGGTGCATCAGGCTCGACAAGGCAACGCTCTGGTGAGTTCAAGCAGAATGATGTGGGGAACAACACTACTGACATGTAGCGCAGTGACAGTGTCGTGTTTGTGACCCGCCGCCTGCCGCCCTCTACGGCTTGAATCACCTGGTTGTCGCTGATCTGACTGATGAAATGAAAAAACCACAAGTAACTTCACCCACTAAAGTTAGTAGCTTTGCCGACATGGCGACTACCAGAGGACGACAGTGGGGGAGACGACAGAGTCTGCCCCAGGAGCCGAGCCGATTCAAACACGCCAGGTAGTGACTGCTGATTCAGCACTTTCACGTTGTACACGAAACGAGGGTGTCCCTCCAAATGAAGTCACGCTCACAGGCATGGAAGGGGATTCTAATGGGGCGGGGGGGGGCGGTTACAGAAAACAGAGAGAAACAAAGGGACACCTTTGCCACTCCAGCAGACGAAGGAAGAGGCCTTCACCATGGCAACTGTCAAATGCAGAAGATGTTCTGACACCAAACATGTCTGGAACAGTGAAGTAAACATGAGGAAAATGAATGTTTGATCTAGTTGAACGGATACTGTTATATAAGACAGCACCGTATAATTTCCTTCATTCCCCTGTTGCTCTTTTTGCACACTGCATCCTAAGCCTGCCCTGATGCACGCCAACCATTTAAGAGCTGGTTGGTCCAGTTCTTTGAAAGGAGAGATGTTTGGTTTGACTTTTTAAAAACAACACCCTGAAGGGAGGAGCAGAGGACAGGACGAGGTGGTTTACGGGCACAGCTGGCTCACGGCCGTAAAAGGGAGATTTGGGGGCAAAACCTGTATGAAGCGTCTGATGGGTGATTTTTTAAAAGACACCTCATGCTGTTGCCCAAGGGACCTCAAAGAAAGGTATGAACTTCATGACAAATATAACAACGGGGTTAAACAAAATGGACAGGTGAAACTGTGTCAAACAAAAACAATTACAGAAGAAAGTCAAAACATTATAGTGACTAATGAAGCTCTACAGAAAGACATTGTTGAAGGGGCAAATGAGGTCAGGTCCTACGTTTCCTTTGCTGCCCTCTGCTGGACAGATACCTACATGGACTTTTGTTTTCACTGCAAATACAAAGCGTCATTGCACAATGGATTCGAAATAATGTCATGTTTGGTGGAGTCACACAGTACAGATCCTAACAAACATGCTATAGTTTTTATCCGATTTCTCACCAGTCTTTTAGAAATGTATTATTTTTATCCGTTTTTTCTGTTTTACACCTAATTTAAAAATATGAATTGAAATTACTTTTATTACCCTTTTACTTGAGACAGATTTATTTGAAATGTTCTTTTTAAACATGTGTATCATTTTGACAGTGTTGTTAGGAACAGTGTGTGTCATGTGATTTATTAATAAACTGCCTCACATGAATCCATCTGCCACCTCCACGTTAATGTCTGCTTTTGTTTTTACTATAAAACCAGACACAGATGATGTAGAGTGTGGACAAATTATTTACCGTTTTGTTTTCTTAATTTTTTTGCAATAACTATGTATTCCACTTTGCCGCAGGGCGCCTGCGCACCACATTCTTCGCTTTGATTGGCTGAGACAATGGACCTGCATTTCCGGTACGACCCAGTCAAGACGGCCGCGCTGATGCTCATTACTGTTGTTTACAACGTAACCTGAGGCTGTGCTTTATCGTCTCGTACTGCTGCCGGTCACCATGGCAACACCTCCGCTCGTGCTGGTGATGCTGGCACTGTCTCTGTGTCCCGGTAAGATACAAGATTTACGAATGACGTCATTAACGTTGTGATCCTGTCGCATCAGTGTCTGGTGCGTCACCTGAGCGGCCCGTCAAATATGCCTGCGGTCAGAGATAAGAGGGGGTAGATAATCTGGGGGTTGTTTAAATGTATTAACGGTTGTATGATGTACTGTGTTCCTCTGTCTGTCTGTGTTTTAAAGGAGACTGCAGGTTTATTATTGAGCCTCTGTCGTTCATCCGAAAGGAAGCTCTGGTAATACCTCATTGCACATTGAACACCGTCTCTGCCATGACTCAGCACTATTAATGTCGAAATGATGTCAACACCAACACAGATGCAGATAGATACAATGAGTATTTACGAGAAGTCTATTAGTCACAGGCATTTGTGTGAACTGTTGTTTTCATTGGCCTGGAATGGGCCCTTTATGTTTCACTTTCACATATGGAGAGTCCACTTCGCATCATTCCACAGAGCGTTATATTTTCACTGTCCTCATGAACACACCGAGCCTCAGTGACCTCATATTTCCCCACGCTCCTGTTGATGAAGAGCGCGTGGTGACAGGACCACGGACAATGTCCGGCTCTGTTTGCCTCAAATTGTTTGAACGTGACTCTGCTCGGCTCGTCTCACCGTGTCCTCTGCTCCTCAGACACAGGACATGTGCGCAGAGTGCAGACAGATCGTCCGGCTGTCCGCCAACATGATCTCCACCAGAGACACCAAGGTGAGGAACTCCACTCCCCCCCCCCACACTGATCACTAGCAGCTGGAATCCCTCGAACATCCAATTCAAATAAGGCTTTAGACATCGACAACATCCATATCTGGATTCTGAAACGCCGGCTTTCACTCGTGTGGCACAACCACATGTGAGATAAACACCTCATCGCAGCCCATGTCCTCAAAGGACACAAACAAATATGATTCAATAATCAGAACTGACAACCGCATTGTCCGCAACGCCCAAAAATACAAAATCAGATCCGAGTCACACCAATGTCGGTTTCACTAACTGCCGTGTTTCAACAGGAAACCGTCTATGAGAGTTTGCACGCTCTCTGCCAGAGTTCCCCTCGAGAACAGGCGGCGCAGTGCGACTCCCAGGTGAAGACGTATTTGCCCAAAATGTTGCATCAAACACCCGGTCACCTGGTGAGTTCAGTGTCCGATTGCACTTCCTCTTATGCAGTAACCGCTCAGCACTTCAGCTATGACCTTTTTTTTTTTTTTTTTAAATGTGACTTTCTGGTGTTTTCTAGAAACCCGACGAGACCTGTGTTCTGATTGGACTTTGCCCTGCCCACAAGAGGGAAGTGGTGCTGACACTTCCTCACCATGACGCCGATAAAGACAAATCCAGTTCCGCGTTGGGCCCAGCAGTCAGCTCTCATGTCAGTTAATAAGCAGAAGTATTTTCAATTTCGATCTTATAAATGGCCGCAGCACTTCCCCTCTCTCTCCCTCTAGGAGCAGCTTGACCCCGTGTGCTCCCTGTGTCTGTTCGTCATCAAGAAACTGGAGACCCTGTTGCCCCAAAACATGACAGAGGTGACGCCTCACAGCGCAACCACTTAAGGCACGTGTCCCGGCCTACATCCCATAATGCACGCGTCACGCTCCGCCGTCTCCTCCCTGCAGGATTCTTTGAGGAAGCTCATGGGAGAAGTCTGCGATCTGCTGCCCGAGAGCTACAAGGAGCAATGCGATGACTTTGTCAGTAAATACGGCGCCGACATCGTGGAGTTCCTCATGTCGTCTGCTGCGCCTCACACCATATGTGCTCTGCTGCACCTGTGTTTCTTCAAAGAGCAGCCTCCTCCAGGTCAGTCACGTCAATGCAGTCAATTATTGTTTGTTTGTTTTTAGGTTTACGGGTCAGGAACTTCCTCACGAGTCATCAATCTGCTGGGTTGTTTTTTGTTTTTTTACAGTGGCCTTCATCCCCTCGGACTGCGAGTCGTGCCGCACTCTAACTGTGCTGAGCCGACTCTACCTGAGTCCAAACTCCACCGTGCCTCAGGCCTCGTCTTTCCTGCAGTCTGTGTGCGCCCACCATCCCACTGCCATCCCCAAGGTTTGACCCCTCAAGTCCTCAAACTCTTTGTGCTCCTCCAACTTCACAAAATCCTTTTTTCAAAGTACTTCAAGTGCTTGGTTTCAGCCTGCTAACATATCGTTCTCCACCGAGTTGTTATATAGACGATCAATTCAAGTCCTGTTATTACATGCTTTGATGCCAACGCCCATTCATTGTTAAAGGGCTGGACGTGTAAGTGTGAGCTGCCGCCCCCTGGTGAGCAGTGAATGACCTGCGGGTGGCGCCATGACACAGACAGCTGCCACACACGACCTTAATGCATATTGCAGAATAACAGTGACAACTCTGTCTGTCCTGTCACTGGCTTCACAGCGCAAACACTCACACAGAGCAACTGGAAATGTTATCGGAATTCTTACCTTGTAATATCATGTAATGAAGTTGACAGTGATTTAAATGACACTAAACTATTGCCTCTTTGCATCAGTGACAACTCTTAGATAATAGCTGTGGTGCGAAAGACTGGGTTGTCTGATTAGATCACAGCCTACACACACACACACACACACACACTGTGCAGTGCCACCATTTCCACCACCTGAGGTTCAAGCCAGGTTTCCTCCATTTGAAATCAACACTTGACTAACTATCAGTAATCAGTGATGATAGTATCTAATATCATCCGCATTACAGAGCATTTGTCCGTATCATGTTCTTGCAAAACAGCATCTCCTAATTATGACACACTGATATTGGAATAACAAGACAATGTGTATGTGCTTTTACTTTGGGAATAGTTGGACTAGACTACACGCCAAAGAGTTTATTGATAACTAAGGACTCATATATGCTTGTTGGGGAAGGGGGAAGGTGAGGGGTTGAACTGCAACATGCGATTTGACCATGAGACGTCAGTAAATCCTACGCCGTGTTTGAACTCTTTTTAGTGCGAAGCCTTCACCAAAATCTACGGCCCCCGTCTGCAGAGGGTTTTGGGGAACCAGATGGATGTTCCACATGCTTGTGAAGTAAGTAGTAGTGAGAGGTAATCAACCATAATATTACAAACTGCTAAACATGTCTCACAGACTGTGTTTACCTTCAGTGTGTTTACATTCACTCATGGATTTGTGCTCTGACTCTGTTCTGCAGAGAGCTGATCTCTGTGTCGCCATGAGGAAGATGGAGCAGGTGAAGCCCAGATGCACTAAAGCACCATACTGTTAATTGAATCGACAGCAGTGATTCACAGGTTAGTGCCCTCAAATGAGATACACGTTGTTTAACGTGTATGTTGGTCGACAACAACTGCCTCCCTTCACTGAGTTTGTGACTAAATTCGGTTTGTGTATTTGTGGCTACAGAATCTCCTGAGATAAACACGTGGGGGAAGAAGAATGAACCAAACTGAAGTTAAATGTACACACACACACACACACACACACACAGCCACTTTCTCTTTTTAAATTGCTTCGACTTTTTAACGCTGTAATGTTTTGCACTGTACTTTTGACCTTTGGGGGAAATGATCCCCCTTGTTGGCCTTTTCAATCAGCCGTAGTAAATATTTGTCATGAAATGATATGGTTTGCATTAAGTACTAACTTGTGTCACGAGACTGGGGATAGGCGTTAGTCTGTTTTGTATTGTGCGCACTACAGTATGTTTCTCATTAAGAATGCTAAATAGCTGTAAGATGAACACCCAACATGTAATAAAGACAGTTTGGACAATTGACGAATCTTGTCAAATGGTGTTCTGTGATACATGACGCTCTTATCCCAACACACACTTCAACATTAAATCAAAACCCTCTCAGGTTTCCTTACAGAAACCTATTGGAGGGCTTTCAGATAATATAACACATGACAGGCTCCCTTTAAAGCCAGTGTTTATTTTTTCCATTCGAGGCGACAATAGAAATATGGCAGGTTCTTTGAGGGAGCAGCTGCTCTGATGTAGATATTAATGACTCGGGTAACAAAAACACAAACAGTTCTTAGTTTCAGTCATTGGAAACTATTGAAGCCTGATTTTGTATAAGATATTGAATTTTCTGCTGACAGATTGAAATCCTACACACTGCACATCTAACAATCCAGTGTTGGATTGTTTCTGGCAAGGTCAGCATCAAACTTCAACCCTCTGATGGCTAACAGCTGTTCAAAAGCAGCACCTTTAAAATGAACCCTGCAGAGACACATGTCCAGGAGCTTGTTTATTTAGAAACCTCCACACATTAAAAACATAAAACTGTGGAAAAGGAAACATAAAACATTTACAGGTATTTGCTTTTTTTTTTGTGGCGTTAGAGACAAAGTCCAAATGTTCTCTCACCACTCGCTCTAAATTCTGTCGTTTTCAATCACATAAATACCCAGTTCATGTGTGATGGAGACATCACCTCAGACTATTCACCCTGAGAGAGAAAGTCCTGGCTCACTTACGCCTCAGTGTGGTTGTTTGTGTCATCACTACAGTCTTGTCTCTTCCAGATCTAAGGAAAAAGAAATATATTCCCAAAATTAGTACGATCCAAATCTGCTGTTCGCCTATTTTATTGCAAATTTGAAATATAGACAATTTTTCAAAAACATGAGCGTTAAATGCATTCTAAATAGCAAGTAGTCTGTATTTATTTAACAATTTTTCAGCTTTTGATGACCCGTCAAAGTCTTATACAGCACAGTTTACATTCACCCAGTAACATCGCATAGTAGCCCAAGGACACGTCAGCATGTAGAATGAGGAAGACTGAAGTTGAGCCTCTGGCCTGGTTAGAGCACAACTCTAACCACAGCCACACAAAACTATAACAGGTCAAAACTAGAATTTGATTCTGTAACTGTCTGAACATTAAGAGACATAAATGTGGTACCGTCAATACAATAAAAACAAATAATTAAGGCTTGCACTCATTTACATTTTTCAATAGAAACTCAGGAGTGTACTTGCCTGGATGTAGGCCTCTGACAGTGTGATCATCTGGGGGAGAATGTCGATGACCTGCAGGTCCTGCATCTCGTACCACTTCCCAGTTCCCTGATTTAAGAGATAGTATCTCTTAATACCAATGCTCGTTTTAATGTTGGTTGTAATTGATGTTGAGATAAAAATCCTGATAATTTCAGAAACGCCAGCCTGTAACCTACATGATGCAGTACGTGTATTCGGTACGCGCCCTCGGTCGGTTTCCCATCATGCACTACATTGGCAACAAGGTCATAAGTTGTGCTCTTCTCTGTAGCTTGAGCTTCTTCTGTCAAGTACTCAGAGAGGTCTACGTTCCTGTTCGAGAACAAAGTAACAGTTTTACATGAGAGAAAGTAAAAACAACCTTGACAACACTTTTTAAGAATCAACATTAAACTAAAAAAAGAATTGCAGCTGGTTACCACTTTAATTACGAGCTTCCAAATAAACGGAAGGAGATAAATACTTACGTGATGGGGAAGTTGACGATTGTTGGGTTCTTTTCCACAAAGAAGTTGTTCTTTGTGAATCTTTTGATACAGAAAATCAGGTATGGGGGAAGTTTGGTCAACTGGAACCTCTTGAGAAAATTCTCCTTGTAGGTTTTGTATTCCTGAAGGTAAATAAGAGAGAGTGTCCAGGGTTTAGTATAATTAGCTGTACCATCTAAGAAAAGATGGAGTTTTGATGTTTTGCTTTGCTGACATTATTATTATTATTTTTTAATTCTTTTTGGTAAAGACAACAGCATGGTAACATTTGCAAATAATGAATCAAAGACAACAGGGTATAAAAGGTTCCCTACCTTCTCTGTATTGCCATTGAACTTGCCCAGGATGTTGAAGAGAGGGACCTGTGGGATGATGAGCTGCTCTTTCTCATCCTTGTACAGAGGAGCTGTTGGGAGGTCAAGCGTCAGAAACAGGAAGGTGGACTCAGACATTTGCTCCTGGTATTCCTCCGTCACGAGCAATGCCTCTTTCTCCTCCGGTAGCTGGAATATTAAACAACAGCATTTGAATTATGCCAACAAACATATTTCACAATAATATACTGTATATTCTGAATCAAATCATATATATTGGTCAAATGCTTTGTTTAGGTAGGACATACACATATCAGACTTCATTGTTATTATAACTATTCATAGGGTTGGAATGTCAGTACATAAATTCAGTAAATGACACATAGTAGTGACACACTTACTAAATCTGGGTGTGGAAGTTTCTTGGAGAAGATCCGCATGGAGCCTTGGAATGCTTTCGTAATGATTGCTATGACGGAGGAACAAAATGAGCCAGTGTTTCCCACAGAGTCAATTCAATCTGTGGCGGAAGCGAGGCGGATGTGCAGGTGCTCCTGGGTTAGTATGGCATGGAAGGAGATTCAGACCGACCGGTCCAGTTCTTATGTGTGAGAGAGAACTTCAGTGCATGCAGCAGAAGTGTTAGCATGCAGCAGGGTGAGGGCTTGAGCAAGCAGCAGCAAATAGCGGCAAACACCAGGTGAGAGACCTCTTTCATTATTACGAGAAGTGTAATATTATTTTAGTTCATTGGGAATTTAGACGATATTACATTTACGGGAAAAGTGAGAATATGACTTTTGATTTGGCATAATTAGTGAGTAATACAGCATGAGGATGGAGGTAAGTTCATTGAAAGAAATTGTGCACACTCACTGAATCTAAAAAAATAGTTGTCTTTGTTTGTCTTGTAACAAGTGTTTCATTACCAGTTTTAATACAACCTGTTCATACACATGATCTATAACTTTGGATACAACTGTCTACCATTCTTCCCCTACTCACATGGCTTTTTCTTTGTGCCTCCGAGAGCACCGTGCAGAGCGTTCAAGAACCAGGTCATGAAGTCCACTGCATCTCCTACAGACATGAAACAAAGACAATCAGTATCTCAAGCGACAGTTCATTTCCCTTCTGTCACTTGTGTGGCAGTGTATTACCTTGTTTGGTAATTTGAAAGTTCTTCTTGCTGCACAGCACCACGGCTTGTAGCATCTCGTGAGGAGACACGTGGGCCTTGAAGTTTCTCGGATTCCAAAGTTTACGCATCAGCTCCCCGAACCTCTGCACCAAGAGGAACATGATGTCGCCGGGCGGCCTGCGGATGTCTCTGTAGTTTTCCTCCTCCAGGAAGTAATTTCGCAACGGTGGAACGTTTGAAAAAGCCTGAGAGAAGGGGCAAATATCATTCCGTTACTATCAAATATGAATGTGTGACCAGGTCGGGAGGAGGTCCACGGTGGTCGTTTTTGTCCTTACCTGTAACACCACGTTGGCGTAGTCATTGGCTTTAATGTTGTTGAGCCCGACAATGCCTGGCAGGTACGTTGTGCCATCATAGGCTCTGTACAGCTTTCCTTGCTTGTCCAATCCTGCAATGTGCTGCTTGGTGAAAGTCGGCTTTAGCACGTACTGTAACACAAAGGAAGAGTCGACAAATGATGTCACATGGCAGGTCACAAATTAAGATGTCCTTAAACAGTCATTTACTCAATGTCGTAAATACCCAACGCATTATACACATGATTTGTCGATGTATTCCAGTGGTTTCACTTACCGTGATGTCCTCCAATGAAGAGTCAATGATCTCATAGTTGTCGGGCAGACAGTAAAACTTGAGAGTGTGCAGATTGAGGAACACATGATGGGTGAACTGTACACTGTGGGTGTAAGCATGAGACTTCAGGCCTCTACCTGCAATGAAGCACGTCTGAGTACACCTGACAACAACAGCGGAGTACTTGATTGTGGGTCATAGCTTTCTTAAGTCACTCACCTTGAAAGTATTTGCCACATATGAGGCAGGCGTAGACGTTGATGTGGGAGAGGGAGATGGAGCAAAGCTTCTCAAAGTCAAAGTCCAACACACTCCTGTGGGATGAAATGAGAAGAGTCAGCTGTAGGGCTGTGCAGTAAGACGGGGCTAACTAGCATCCAACACAAACATTAAGTTGTTGTTGTTATCTTACCTGTTTATGGTGTCGAGATACGGGCAGTGGCGGCTTCGTCGGTCCTCTAAAACACGTCCCCGCCCCACTTTAGCTGCAACTGCAACAAAAAGGAGACGCTTGGCGTGTCAATACAGTTTAAAAGTTAAGCGAAAGCTAGCTAATATGCTAGGATACGCTAGCCTAGCGTTAGTTGGGACGTGTTGGTTTTGCTGCACGGCACACGCTGAAAAGGCGGGGCTCGGACAGACTGAGGTTGAAATGCAGTGAGTGGATGATGAACGAGCCGCCCCTCCTGCAAGGTGAAACAGTGAACTAAACCTAGCGCACATTGAGCTAGCCGCTAATACACAGGCTACCAGCTAATAAACGTAACATGGACGTTTGCAGTTGTTAACTCACCTCCGTCGTCGCTGTCATCGTCGTCCATTTCAACCTCTATCTTTCGCTTCAGAGAAACCATCGTAGCGCTTAGTTGATCAAAATAAGGAAGACAGGAGCAACTTTTTTTGAACTAGATGAATGAGTCGCACAGCGTGTGCGTCGAGACTCGCGGTGTTTGTGCGTAGCCAACGGACAACAAAAACTATCCCGGCGTTTGATACCTCGTAGGGTGAAAGGCAAAACTAAAGATAACTTATAGCTTTTTGGTGGCACACCCCACCGTTTTTATTTTGATAATATAATAGTATCACTGAGTTTTTGAATTAATGGTTAGAGTGGTGTTTTCATTTTCATTTATTTGTGTACAGATATATTAACTCTGGAAGTGATTTGTTTGGACAACATATTACTATTAGCTATCATGTAGCTTTTTGTGTGAGCTCTAGCTTAGACTTGTGGCTTACATTTGCGCCATTGACTCATAAACTCTGTCACCGTGTTGGGGTTATTTGTTAAAGATGGATATTCTGAGAGACGATGAAGCTCATGATCTCAAATACAAACGTGGAGGTCGTTTGGACATGAGCCACGGCTTCTTGCACCATATCCGGAGGAACCAGATTGCTAGGTGATTTCCTCTGCTGCTGTTAGCTAGAGTTTACACATAGCATACTAGCAAGTCCACTGCATTCAGACACAGTAGCTCTAATTGAAGTTGTATTTGTTTCTTTCACAAATATTGTATCCGGTGAGAGAGAATGGTTCATAGGAATAGATCATATAGATGGTAATACTCATGTTTTACTCCAGTCAAGTACATTCTTACAAAAGTAGCACAGGCCTTTAGGTCACAGTATTTGGTTCAGGTCAAAGAAAGCAAGTCAGAACAAATAGTGAATTGCTGTTCTTGTCAAGATAACTGTAAAAGGAATCCGATAACAAATTATTTCAATACATCTATAATCTACCAGAACATTCATGAAAAGCTATTCCTCACAATAATATTTACATGACTCAGTCTTGTTGAACTGAGTAGGTGAGAATGTCACAGTGGATCCACAGTATAGTTCACATCACAAAGAATTAACCCAATATTACATCCACGCCTCCTCTAGAGATGACTATGACAAAGAGGTGAAACAAGCTAAAGAGCTCCAGCGGCGAAGACACACCACAACCCCCAGACGACCCCGTCGACCTGACCTCCAGGTGTACCATCCTCGACAGAGACGTAAGATGCAAAAACTGCTGTGGCTTCTGCAGATGATGGTACAGCCGCTGAGTCAGAGCTGTAAGAGCAGCCATGTGCTGTACATGTTTTGCAGATGGGTCAGAACCCGGGACAGGTGTCGAGGCTGAGGAGTGGAACGAGAGCGGGTCGAGCACCGACACCGAGACACACGGGACTGAACTCTTCTGGCTCGACTATCAGGCGGACAGTGGTGCCATCACATCCGTCCTTGTGCACAAAGTATGTGCACATCACTTGGATCCAATTCCATGTGTTTTGCTTTGGTTCCATCGGGTGTGAGTTGTGTAATGTTTTTGTTCTTTTCCCATAGGACGATAAGCCCGAAAAAGTAGTGAAACGTGTCGAAGAGAAAAACATCTTGGACGTAGCCATGCGGGCCGCTCTGGTTTCTCGGATTCGGAAGGAAATGGACAAGAGAAGAGACAAACGCTGAGGGGTGGCCGCACGGACGATGTGGCGACAAAGGATCAAACAGCGAAGCGCCTGTGGAGTATATTTCATTCGCAGCTCTGTACTGCTCCAAAGCTCGAGCACTGTTCTCGGTGTCGGCGGAGTGACGAGGAGCTGGGCCCTGCGCAGCAGGAGCGGCAGTCCCACAAAGTGTTCTGTCATTCAGGGAGAGGGAACGGCAGTTATCACAGACAGCGTGGCGTCGAGATGACATGTTCATGTTTACAGCATCTTACTCATTGTGCAGTTACCTCATACCCGTTCAAATTGACTGGACCTGGACATGGATGTTTCAGAGCAGCGCAGAAAGACTCGCAGAGCGCTAGAGACATTCATCCTGTACTGAACATGTTATTGTTTTACTTGTTTACAAGGTTCTATTTTTTCTACTCTATTTTTTTGGTAAAGAATTGAGCTCAGAGCAGCAGCAGCAACAAGCAGCCGGCAAACAATCCCGTTTTGTAAATGTGAGAGTTCACTTGTGGTTCATATTGAGTGTAGTGGACGTAGCCATGATGCTATGTCTGTGTGGCAACTGTTTGTGTTGATTGTGTTTCAATTAATTTATTCAGGGTTGTTGAAAGTTGTTTATTTTATACAATGTTATATTTTTGATATTATTTGTGTCTGAGGACAAATACATAAAGATCGTTATTCACTTTAACGTGCCAATGTGTGGGGTCTTAGTCTCTCGATCAGCTCAGCGCAGCTCAACACATTCGAAGACTGACTGCTCCTATATCGTTACATCTATCAACAGTGCATGCAGCCTTGTATTTCACGAGTTAACCGATGGTGTGCCACACAGCATTTTCAGTAGGTGGTGCTGTCAATCCACTCTACATTCCTACTTTCATATGTTTTGCAACAGCCTCAGCTGCAGTCCTCATGCTTTTCAATGAGATGGTATTGTCTTCAGTTGCATAGTAACGCCAATCTATCTAGATCTAGAGTTGTCATTCTAACATTTCTGTTCTGTAAAACATGGTAGTTCATGTAGTCTAATTGTTAGTTTTTACTTGAAGTCGAAGTCTCTGATGGGACGAGGGGGGGAGGCAGCACAAGATCACATTCCTTTCCTTCATCGCATCAATCCTCATCTGTCTCTCCTCTTTATATCCTGTCCATTTTTTATCCCTGTGTGTAAAAGTGGAATCACCACACGAGTCCCCTGACAGTGGGAAAACACAAGCGGACATAACATTCCCACAGACAGGCTGGGGATCCACTCCACTCCTAAGAGTGGGATTAATTCATCGTCTGCATACATGTATAAACAAATCGCACACTTTCATCCCCAGACCACATGCAAACATGGGGTATTCAGAGTTATGCAAAGCCTCGGCAAGGGAGAACCGACTCTGATGCTATTGGTGCAGCAGAGACACTCCCTCGTTGATCGTCAACGCCCGTCTCCAGCTCCCTTTACATTCCTCAGGCTGCAAACTACCGGCAGACACACCAGCACACCTACTCCTCCTCTCTCCCTTCTCGCCATTTCTCAATTGGCTGATGGAGGCCCAATCACAGTTCTCACCGCCACACCTGCCCATCTGTCCTGCACTTATTATTACATTACCTAATTATGTAATGTCAACTGTAGTTCTGCAGCTCACACTCTGCAGATGCTTGGTCTGTATGATGTTTTAAATTGAGTGAGGTAACTGATGTGACAGGCATCACCGTTTGCACGTGTTCCTGCTGCCGTTTGAAGGGAACAACGAGAGCTGTTCCAACTTAGTGCACTGTTCTCTTGAAATACAACAGAGCGTGGCCATCATTAAATCTCTGTCACTCTAAATTTGTATCAAAGCTGTTTAACTTGTAGAGATAACAAATGTTGGAATTGAACAGAGTTAAAGTCGAGCTATCTTGGGCTCACCGCTATCGACCCACAACCTTCACTGCTTAAAATTGGATTCACAATCCCTTTTTAAAGCAATAAACTACTGAACTCTAATGCAATACAATATAATGCAATACTTATGCAATATCGTAAAATGCAGCTTTATTGATCGCAAAGGCAGTCTGGTCTGGTTTAGGACAGGCAAGATACAGGCCTGCACACACAGACGTTCACCAACAGAGCTAAATATTAACAGCAGACTTTAAAAAGTGCCAGTGTTGCCTGAAGTACAACACATTAAAATAATCAATGGGTCATAAAATAACTATGAGTCAATGGGGCACAAGTATATATTCATGTCTGTTGCTGGAAATGTAAGAAACAACAGAACTCCAGGGTCACGATAAAACACAACAACATCTGTCATCGGTCTTGAGTTAGTTTTGCGGTGTTGTTACTTTTACGGCTCAATCATTTCGACATCCTTTGTTGTCTTTTATTTTTCCAAGTGATCTGAACAGGGCTCCAGGCCTCTCCGTCTTCTCGTGTTATCTCCCGATGTTGCTTTGGATTTTATTATTGTCTTCTTCGAATGCGGCTGCACTGCAACGTCCCACTGTCCCTGTACGTAGGCACAAGACATGGTCGGACATTGTAAGTCATTATAGGAGGATGTTGATGTTTGGTAACTGGCTCTAACTTCTGATGTGACATAACATGCTGTTGAATAGAAACCAGGCTGAGCACAGTAACAAATTATAACAAATGGACTTTGAGTCAAGTTGGGGAATAAGTTTGGAACGTCTCCGGAACTACAGGAAATATTACGATTAAGTCACTTTAATTGTAAGATCGATAAGATAACATTACTGCACACACCCTAGCTTTTATTTACACACCGACTTCTCAATTCTTATAAACAGATCGATTCGATAATGACACACTTGAAAAATAATCAAATAAAACCCAACCCAACTTATCAACATTACGCCTCACAACACACATGGAGAAGTCATACATGACATGTATGACCTTTTGACCTCAGGTGTAGTGATGCCATATATGTTCCTATGAGGCAGTTTATTTTTATACATATATCCCGCCCTGAATTCATGAAGACAGACATAATGGAATCCAATATCAGATATGTATCCACACACACACACGGGGACACACACACACACACACACACACACACACACACACACACACACATTCCAAAATATGTCGAAACTGTGAGATTCTGACTTTGACGTTAGTTTGACAGGTTGAAGGAACTGAAGCACATGAGCCAAACCCTAAAGGAGCAATGCGTGAATTTAACACCCCACAAAAGTGCAACAGTAAGCTCCTTCAGACATTGCATCAGCATTCACCCAGACCTCTGAATAACACCCCCCCCCCTCCTAGTCCTCTGCCTTCACAGTGAGAAAGCCCTTATCTTAGTACCACAGTGTTTGCCCTCCACACTTCGTTATTTGGTCTAATGTGTGACTCGGACAAAGTTGGTGAACTCTGAAGACACTGGATATTCGTTCTCATTTCCTCTGCAGGTTTGAAGTTTTATTGTAATCCGACAAGTTGGGAGTCGAGAGTTATGTTTTTAATGAGCAGCCCCCCGCAGCCCCCCGCAGCCCCCCGCCCCCTCCCTGACATTCCTGCTGCCCGTGCACGGCTGCATCCAGCAGCACTCGTGCAGGGGTGAGGGATCCTGCCCATTCAAGGCTGTGGCACGCTCTCCACACTACAACCTGACTCCGCCATTCACAGATAAATATAGAGGTCGGACTGAGCCGCTGTGGCAGAGGGAACACACAGCTGCCGCCTCGCTTCAACTGACCATCGGGCAGGTCCACGGACGTACGCTCCGAACACGATAACATGGCATGAAAGAGATTTTTCTCCCCCAGTGATTTACTGGGTGTGCCGTTACGTAATTGGTAAGGAGAGACCCGGAGACATTTGCAGACATTAAGGTCAAACGGATATCAGGCTGCGGGAGAGAGATTCGGAACAGTCAGGCCCCACGTTCTCTGGCCCACGGGGTCAGCTGGGATCAGTCTCTGCGCATGACATTATGGATCCGATGTCAGCAAGAGCCAAGTCGGTCATGTGACCGACTCATGACGCATTAATCCCAGTACACATCAGCAGGTTGAATCTGAACAACCCAATAATCCATACAAAAAAACACGATGAGTAAGTATTTGCATAATGCTTAGAATTCAGGGGTGTCAAACATACGGCCGGGTGGGGGTGGGGTGGGGGGGGGGGGGGATCCATCCAGTAATTTTCTAAAGTGTTAAAAGAACTACACTTAGTTTATGTTGATTATATTGAGAAGAGACATTTTCATTTCAGAATCGGTTGAAATGGGGGTGGGGTGGGGGGGGGGGGTGATCCATCCAGTAATTTTCTAAAGTGTTAAAAGAACTACACTTAGTTTATGTTGATTATATTGAGAAGAGACATTTTCATTTCAGAATCGGTTGAAATTTTGATGGAGATTATTTGCATTACATTCAAGTGTACCTAAAACAAAGGGAAACCTTTCATGCTGTTGTTGTTGTTGTTGTTTACAGGTCGCCATGTTTTTACTGCTCCGGCCCACTTGAGATCAAATTTGACCCCATGTGGCCCCTGAACCAAAATGAGTGTGACAGCCCTGCTTTGTGAGACATGAGACGTGAGAATATCTCATCTCTTCGGTTACTTAATTAGATGGTTGACAGAGCTGCAATTGCCTGACAGGTTCAGGCTGGTGTGTGTGTGTGTGTGTGTGTGTGTGTGTGTGTGTGTTGGTGGGGGGGTGGGGTGCAGCCCATGAATTATGGCTCCTGACTGAATCTCCTCCTGTTTTACAAGGAAGGAAGGAAGGAAGATCAGCTCGGAGCTGCACCGTTCATCCAACCAACTTCTTCTGTCTAATCGGATTCGTCACATAAATCCGATCCGATCGGCTCGATGGATTCATAAATCAGTTTCATGGGGGACACGTGAGAACGCGGCACTGTGAGTCTTACAACTCCACAACCAACCTGAACACTTCCATTTGAGATGCCTTGACTTTGACTCGTGTGTTTGTTTCCGTGCACAAGGAAACACGCCAGGGACTTGTAGAAGTGAATTGCCTTGTTTACAAACACTGCAAGTTCTGCACAATATAGGGGAAAGGTGGACGCTACATTAGATATCTTTAAAAAGACATTTTGTTTTGAGATTCTATCAAAGAAGAGGAATTGGCCTTGGAGATAAGTTGCAAAAATAAAGATAAGTAAAACATGAATGAACTCATCAACTGCATTACAGCATGCGGGAGATACGGCGCGACAGGGACGTCGCGAGTACAATATCACTTTTCTTTTAAAGCTGCAGAACTCTTCAAAACTCGAATGTGAGATCGTTGTTGATCTCGAACGGTGGATTAAAGACGAGCAGAGTTACCTGAGAACATTTTGACTGAGACGATCCCAGGGCCGGGAGACGATGACCCGGCCCCGCAGAGCGTGGACGAGCAGACGGACCAATGAGACACCGGCGTTCATCGCTGGTCTCAGGTCTCAAATCAGTCCGACTGTTATTTATAAAAGCCACAAATCTCCGCAGGGTGAGAAACTCCCTCTGTCCTCAGACTCTCAGCCAGACTGTGTGACAGTCCGACTCTTCAGTCTGTTGTGTCTAACCTCTGCTATCAATTCAAGGTCCAGGCTGTCATGTGAATTCCTCCTCACATTGATCGCTCCCGTCCGTCTTATTCCTGCTGACGTCAAGTCAAAGTGGAATCCTGCCTGAGGACGGAGATCTCACGGACGAGGAAGCCAGAGGCTTTTAGAACCAGCTCCTCAACAAACAGTGTCTTTGTCTCTCGTATGAAGGTCCAGGAATCCTGTCTCCCTGAGGACGTTCTCCTGTTCTGTCTCTCATAGATCGGATCAACCAGGTTTCACTCCGTTGACCATTTCCTTGTAATATTTCTGTTGCTGTGTGATCCTCAAACCACACTACAGCCATGCCCTGTTGTTTACCTTCACACACCTGGTCCGGCGCAGTAACTGTGTTTCTAAAGCTGCAGTGTAAAGTTAATTCTTATTATCTTATTATAGTGGCTCAGTGTGCAGCTGCCCATAGAAACCATTGGAACACTGGCCTGATGGAAATGTAAAGGTTCAGTATGTAAGATTTAGGTCAAATGAATTCAACATAAAGATACATAAGGTTTTGAACCTTATGCCATTTATACAAGATCATGTTGATCTAAGACTCATGAATCTCCAATGAGGGCTGGCTTATCGATCTGATGCAGAAAAAAATGAAACAGTCCAATAAAATATATCTCAATGATAACTGAGCTCAATAAAGAATAAAACCATGGTACATCTGACCAAGGTCCAAATAAATACAATAGAACAGAACAGACGACTTAACCACAATCCAAGACACTAGATGCTGACGTGTCATCGCATGGACGCGACTTCCTGACACCTCTTCAATCAAGTTCCCAAAGTGTGATCCTGGATGGGGTCCCTGAATGTTCTCTTACTCAAAGCCACGCCCCCTCCCCTTTCAGAAAATTCCGTTGATTAATTATGCTGCAACAAACAACAACTACCTCCGGTGTGAGAAGAAAGGATCAGTGGCACAGTAATGTCTGCATGACTCTGTTACGACAAAACCTCCACGCAGAGGTCAGGTCCAACAGAGATTCTTACACAACACGACAGATGAGCCAACATGGATGTTCCGGCGCCGCACTTGCGCAAATATACTTTGATCTCCTAATCTTTAATAAGTCAACACGAGTGGTGTGATGTCCTGTGGGCTAATGGGCGCCTGAGGTGTTTCTTGTTCCCTTCCTCTTGCTGAGATGAGCCAGCTTCACTAGTCCCCGAGCAGGTGTAACCTCATAACATTTACTGCTCATTACACCATAAAGTGCCTCATTCCAGCAGCTCAGGTTTTCCCGTTTGACAGCAGCTGAACATGCCCCGGACGTCACCTGCCCCAGTGGAACCCTTCTACAAGGGCAGGACACGGACAGGAGGGGTGGAAACTCTGGAGCCACAGCGTGACTCAACACTGCTGTCAATCAAAGAGGGCTGTCACATATTTGCCAGTACAGAAACACGGGGATCCCTGTGAAGTGCAAAACACCACCACAAGCAAAGCCAAGCTGACTGATGAGAAACTGTCAACGTTGAGAGGGATTGTGCACATACATCTCCCCGTTTGTCGCTGAAATAATCTCATGAATCACAATACACACACTGACGCATATTTCTCTGGATTCCTTCTTTCTTTCTTTTTCACAGGAGCCACGTTGGCGGAGTAAAGTCAAGGGGTGAGCCACTTTTACGATGGTACACCAAGTCACCCGCGCAGATGATTGTCTGATTGTGAGTTCGCTGTCGGGCGGATAACTTTCATTGAATTTTGGATGCGCCGTTTTGGAGTGGCGCTCCAAGGTGCTTTGTTTGGTGTAAAAGGTGTAAAAGATAGATTACTACGTTCGATGCTCCTTTTGGACATCATTTGTTACCACAAACTTTTTAAATGATAATATACAAACCAAACTGGAGATCTGTAAAGAGTCTTGACATGATGTGCAGACAGGCATCTACACACAATGACAGGACATGTGTGGCCACACAGAACAAAGTGTTGTCCCGATACCCACATTTTGGTGCCAGTGCCGGTACCGGTCTGTATCACAGTACTTGTTACACAAATGTCATTATTGTTCTTTATGCGTTGAGGGGAGATCATATTTTGTGTCCAGGTGCTGTCAAATGTCTCTAAAGTGAGCTTATATATATATATATATATATATATATATAGGACTTGTTTGGGTACTTCAGGTAATTCTTAAAAAACAGCTGTAAGGGTCAGTTGCTTCAGACTCTGTGTCAGAGCCCTGGAGGGAGAGTGACCTCTCTGAGCCAGGTGAACCACACTGCTGCAGGTGAAAAATAAAAAATGCCAACACATTTGTCAAACCATCTGTGTTTGACATACATGACAATATGAAAATATTTTGGACTGGACTGATCTGGTATCTCTCTCTCTCTCTCTCTATATATATATATATATATATATTAAAATGTCTGCATATTCATTTAAAAATGCAGCTCTCACAGGCTGCAAAAATAGTTTTCAATATGATGATACACTAATAACAATTTCAGAGTTTAAAAAAAATTTTTTTGCAAAATCCAAAGTGGTCTCACCCCTCTCTCCCTACACGTCTCTCTCCCCCTCGGTCCTATTCTTGCAGACCAGACTTCTCATTCTCTCTCCTTCCCTCTCTCTCTCTCTCCCGTGTTGACACTGCGCCTTGGCTCACAGACAGCGAGCTGTGCGCGCCGTTTGAAACGCTACCGGCTCCCCAGTGCGAGGCGCAGCGCATCCTCGTTAGAGAGCACCGTACTTCCTACACGCACACGCCCTGGCGGGCCGCATGTTTTTCCTGTCACACATGCGCCTACAATGGGCGCACTCTGGAGGGTTGCATGCGAGCCGCCAGTTCAAACTTGACGAGCCGTATGCAGCTCGCGAGCCGCGCAGTGAGTAACCGCGATTTAGAGCCTGGTTCTCAAACGGCCCGTGGGCCGAAAGTGGCCCAACAGAGGCCCAGTGAGATGTCTTTGCAAAGTGTAGATTACAGAAAAGATTTTTAAAATAAAAATGGACTGCCATTTCAAACTTGGGGTTGCATACAACACAGCGAGGCATGCAAATTGTTCAAGCTGGAGCTTGATTAAAAAAAAAAAATCTTTGTGGAAATGATAAACTGAGGCATAATATTGATGAAATTGCACAAATCTTAATAACGTTTAGCTTTTGTTCATTCTGATTCTCAGAAAGCACTAAGTACTTAGTATTTTGTGCACTGTAACAAAGGGAATAGTTGTGGGAGTTGTGTTTTAAGTCATTATGTTGTGATTTTACTGGTCAGGCCCACTTGACCTCAAATTGGACTGTTTGTGGCCACCTGCCACCACTGATCTAGAGGCCACAATATTTCACAGGCGTTGCAGTTGTTAGAGCTGCAAAGGGCAGGACAACTCCATGTTCAACCCTACAGAGTATGAACATGATGTCATAGCAGCTCATGGTTGTGTAAAGTCAGATGTCCCAATACCTTTGGCAATAAGTCTGTCTACTTGCATCAGTTAAGTAAACAACCATATTTCTGATCGATTCATTTTTTGGGATATTTCTCGTCATGCTTACTTTTTATTTCTGCCCAAGGGGTTAATAAAGATATATCTTTTAAACCTTTATATTCTTATTGATGCAGCGAATTTTCTCGAGGCTCAACGCGGTACTCTGATAATGAATATCTAATGACAGCAATGCGAGGAGACACTAGTTTAACGAGACAATCTTGTGGCCATTTATCATTTTGGACTCTGACATTGTGACCCGTCATCAGGGAGTTTCCATTGATCAGCTGTACGGTTGAGGTCATGCAGATTTGAAACCACAGCTTTCAGATAAGCAGAACCAACCACATCCGAGAAGAATCAAACTATTCCGCATTCCTTCTAAGAAATGTACCCTCACCCGGGGGGAGAACCATTTTCTGGGCACATCCATAACTCAGCAAACATAGTGACTTTGACTCCCCAAACTCTTCTTCTTTGACATGTCAACACTTCACTGAAATTGTACATTTCCTCCTGGTGTATGTGAATGTAGCAGCCATATACATTGCTAGCCAAATGATTCATAAGACAACGTAGGAGTGAGTGATTGAGTATTAGTTCTGTATGAGAGGAAACGCAACATTATACCTCCCCAGAAGATCTAGTCAAGTTTGTTTGACTTTATTTTCTCTGCAGCACCAGATCCCGACAGACATCATTTAACTTTGTCTTTCCTTTAAGCAGTAATTATTTACACATCAGCATGGCATTTTGGTCTCTACATGGTTGCAGTTGTCCTCTGCTCTCTGTCCCTTACAGTGGAGTCTCAAATCAATGTGCGGGCACACAGACAGGCACACGAGTGGGCAAGCAGAGAGCATGGGTTAGAACATAAGTGTCAAACTCTGGCTCGTGGGCCAAATTTGGGCCACGTTGTAATTATATTTGGCCCGCGAGACAATTCCAAATGACTACTAGAGCTAGCCCCCGGTATTATACAGCGCATTCACCGCTAATACTACAAATGCCCTGCTGTTTTGGCGTGTCAATTACGACAGGACCCAGAAACGCCCTCTCCTCTGAGTGTAGTCATAGCGATTTCACGCCACAACCGTCACCGTGCTACCCCTTCCCAGAAATGGCGAAAAGAAAGGCACAAAACAGGAGCTTTCTGGACAAGTGGGAGGTACAATATCTGTTTACATGTGTAAAAGACAGACCTGTTTGTCTTGTTTGTGGAGTCAACGTGGCAAATAGGAAAGAGGCATACGATTTTTATTTAAAATGTATTCATTAAATGAATGCCATTGATGCGGTTTTTTTTATTTGAATTTTGATTTTGCATGTCTCTACTATTAAGTTATATATTGTATAGTAATATGCGTTGCTTGGTTCATATTCAATGTTAAAGCAAAATTTGTTTGGGTTCATATTAAAAGGTTCATTTGTTCAATGTTGGCCCGCGACTTTGTTCTGGTTTTCAATTTTGGCCCACTGTGTATTTCAGTTTGACACCCCTGATGTATGTCCACAATATTACCCCCCCCCCCCCCCCCAGACTGTAAACCTGGGGGAAACACAGACATCCATCATAGTTTACAGAATGACATACAAGTACACAGAATAGAGGGAGTCAGAT
>JAFBJT010109636.1:0-40172 GCA_016785325.1 Chascanopsetta lugubris
GCTACAAATGTAGGCTTGATGCTAAAGCATAGCACTGAAAAACAAAGCTGAAGATTTTGATTTGACATTTTGCCATTATTTGACTGGTCCGGCCCACTTGAGATCAGAAGGTCTGGATCCGGCCCGAGACCCAAACTCAGTTTGACATGCCTGATCTACATGGAGCGGTTCCTCCCTATGGAGGCAGCCATGTTTTTACAGTAGTAAAAGTGGACTTTCTAAACATTTTTTTTGGTGTTTTTTCACGACAACTGAAGTCTACCATAGGTTCTCCTGCATGCTCAGAATGGATACAACATGTAACTTCACCTGTAGAGGTCACCAAATCTTACACACTGCACCTTTAATCATAAACAAGCATTTACATTGTTATGCTCACCTACAGAGGCGGAGTCAAGTCCACCGAGCTCGTCAATGGCGCAGGTCCTTACATCACTCCCTGTTTGATTGACACAATAGAGCCGGAACCTGCGCAGAAGCCCAAGAGCAGTGGTAGGACATGTTCTGTCAAACATATGCGTTATTCACATACGCGAGTCTCCCATTGTCTCCAGTGTCACATGTCCCCCTCCTCCTCCTCCTGTCCTCAGTGTCCTTTGAGGACAAGCTCAAGGAGAACTTTGCACGAGGCAGCGCCGAGCTGGAGAAACGACGGCTGGCCCTGGAGGAGGCGCAGCGGAAGGAGCGAGAGCGGCGGGAAAAGGAGGAGCGAGAGGAGAGGGAGAGGAGGGAGAGGGAGGCCAGGGATCAGGAGAACCGGCGGAGGCTGGAGGAGGAGAGGCGGCTGGAGAGGCAGAGAGAGATGGAGAGGCAGAGGGAGGAGGAGAGGCTGAGGGAGCTGGAGAGGAAGGAGGTGAGTGGGGGGAGGAGGCCTCACCTGTGGCACGCCACATATCTAGATTTTCACACGCGGTTTGTTTTTCCGAAAGGCGGCGAAGCAGGAGATGGAGCGCCAGCGCCGGGAGGAGTGGGAGCGGGGGAAGAGGGAGGAGCTTGGCCGGAGGAAAGATGGCGAGCAGGAGGAGATCTCGCAGCTCAGGGCCAGGAAGAGGAGTCTGGAGTTGGAGCTGGAGGCTGTGGTGAGTCTGTACACACGTATATGAGCGCGCTTTCATCCATTGGCGTTATGGAGGGTGACGTTGGTGGTGTCGTTCGGTCGCCAGGGCAACAAGCACAAGCAGATCTCAGACCGTCTCCGTGACGCCCAGAGCAAGAGGCGGATTCAGAAGGCGGAGGTGGACCTGGTCAATCAGAAGAGGGATGTACGCATTGCGGAGATCAGCACGCTGCAGATTCAGTTTGAGGTTATTTTTAAATATTTAGTTTCTAATTAATACATGACAATAATTCTCCTTGTTTACATTTGAATGTTTACCTTTGCATGTGTGGACCACAGGACTGGCAGAAGAAACTATCTCAGCTGGTACCGGAACAACAGAGGTTGACCGAGAAGCTGCGAAACATCAACCTCAACAAAATCCCATGTGTGTAGCAATTGTCTCCAAAGTATCAATAAATAGGTCACGTAAATGCACGGACTCATCTCTGACCTTTGACCTTGGCTTACAGCTGTGTCTTTGACCACCATGACCGCGACTGTGACGGAGAAAGGTCTGAACTGCCGCAGGCTGAAGGACCAGCTGGACACGCTGGAGAAGGAGACCACGGACAAACTGTCTCAGATGGATCAGTACAACAAGGAGCTGAAGGTGAGTGACCTGCACAGATCATGGATTTGAATGATTGTTGATGTCCTCCATAAGTCTCAAGGAAATGGTTTTTGGCTTTGAAGAAGTTTCAGTTTGATGTCTTGGGTGCACGTACGAGGGCAGGGGAGGTCGACTGCCTCACGTGTTAAGAGCTCTCCACCGCCCCAGACCCTGTTTACACTAGCCTCGATCGCACAGAAAGGCCCAGACTGCTCTGATTGGTCAGGTGGCCTAGTCCCCTGTGATTGCTCAATTGGTTCTCGCTTGTGTAGAAAGTGTCCCACCCACTGATTTCTCGAATTTTGACAACCTTAATGACATGAGATTGAATTAGAAGTAGATTTCTGCGATAAAGATCCACACCACCAGTATTTTTACCTTGAAACGCTTCCTACATACAGTAAATTCAACTAATACAACCCATTCAAGGATGGAGAATCATGAAAAAAGCGTAATATGATACGTAAATATAAGATTAAATTATCACTCTGTACAGAAATTTTGAATTGCAGATGTTGTTCACTCAGCAACTGTCCACTGAAGAGAACCACAAAACTCTAATATTCAGTATATGAGCACCTTTAATTGAGAAAATCCACGAATTATGACGTCGGAATTTTGTGAAAATACCAATAAAATCGCTCATAATATTAAAAGAAAGTTAGTGAAAGAAACATGCCCTGGAGTCCCTCCCCCTGTCTGGACGTGTGCCAGAATGTAATGGATTCTCTCTTGGCCCGTGTCCAGTCCCTCCAGCTAGTTTAATGGAAATCGGTTGCTGCTGTTGTTGTCGTTCTTCTTCTTATCCTGCTGGCAAACAAAGAAATCTACCCACAAACAGAATGAAATGGCGTCTTGAAAATGTTCGCGCAAACAACAAAAACCTTAAATATTAATATTCAGCATTTCTTTGAAAATGTCTCACAATTTGTCGAATAAGAGCTGAAATATACAAACACATTATGATGTAATGTGGTGGTGAGTAGTCCTCAGCTCACCCTGCTTTTCACAGCGTGATAGACTCTATTTATCACTGAAGCTCAGTCGGTGTCTCCAGCCCCCACAGAGACATACACCCACATCCATGTTAAAATAAATAGAAAGGGTTCATTCGAGAATAATGAAAACAGTTTGCAACTTCAGGTGATTAGATCAGTGTCAATGTCAATGTATTTGTAAAGCACATTTACAGACAATAACATTGACTAAAGTGCTTTACATAATTAAAAAGGATGCTATGTAAAACCAAGAGTGAAATTAAACAAAAATAATATTGATAACACAACAGTGTCATGAGTGCGATCCTTAGTTGAAGGCCTCGGAGATATAACGTATTTATATTCCATTCGTGCCGATAGACATTCTGACAGTGTCACCTAAATCTTGCACACTCGACCTTTAAGCACCAAAAGGAGAAACGATGGTTTCCAGTCTTTCACTGCAGGGCCCGAACAAAAACAGGGAGTTTGAAAGTGCTGCCATGAAACCTTGTTTAACTGGTCAGAGTCACTCTAAAGTTTCACCCCTCAGGCACAGAAAACATTGTTTCCGAAACAATATCTTGCGCACACACACACACACACACACACACACACACACACACACACCCTCTCTCTCTCTCTCATACACACACACACACAGGCTCACACAAATCCATTCACTGACAGAAAGACAGATAACTCAATACCTGTGAAGAGTGATGTCATGCTCTCCTCTCACTCCACCATCAATCTGACAACAACTAATAGTCGCAGCCTCAGTAAAACTTCTCTGTCTGTTGAATTGATCTTATTTCTGTTTACAACCTTTTAACCCTTTCTCTTTTCTCTCCTTTTCTTCTGCCATCTCACCGGATGCTTTTCAATCTTCCTTCCTCCGCTCGTGCTCTCACTCCCCCCCCCCCCCCCCTCCGTCCCTGCACCATCTCTGTGCCCTGTGTGCTCTCGCTCAGCTCGGGGACATGGATGACTGTGTCCTGCGGGGCCTTCTGTCTCTGCTGGCCTGCCTCAGTCAGCTCTTCCTCCTCATCAAGGTTGCCCCCCCTCCCTCTCTCTCCCATCACCTCCCACTGTGTAACCACCTCCCCTCCTCCTTACTTCCTCTTTCCATTTCACCTCTTCTTTTCCTTTAAGCTGCAATCTCCCAGATCTGATCTCTTCATCCTCCATATTTGTTCCCACATTTCTCATTATTATCGTGCTTTATTTTGTAAACAGGATGCAATCAGGGGGTAAACACACACACACACACACATCACAATATTGTTTACAAATAGAAAATAGATTATATCAGCTGAATATGGACAGCACCTGTGTCTGTACGTGAGCCAGTTTTGCATGTTAGGAATGTATTTGTAGTTTTTGCATCAATCCACCTCAATATGATTTTTTTAAATCATCCTCCTCCTCTATAGATTGAGTAGAAGTGCCATATTAGTACAGTCGATTACATTTTGATTGTCGTTGTTGTCGGGTGTACCAGGAGCTCAGGGAGAAGCAGGTGAAGCAGCAAGCCGTTCTGGACGACCTGTACCGAGTCAAGGATGAGAAGCTGAGGGAGCTGCAGAGACGCAGGGAGGAGGAGAAAGAGAGGAGGAGGAGGGAGGAAGAGGAGGCAGCCAGGTGAGTGTGAATGTGACTTTTCTGTGTTTGTGTGTGTGTGTGTGGTGCATGCAGCAGATTATTTCCCCCTCATCCCTCTTTGTTTCTAATAAAAAAAAACTCTGCCAGCAGAAAGGCAAAGCTAGAGGAGGAGAGGAGAGAGCAGGAGCAGAGGGAGCAAGAGAAGAGGGAGAAGGAGAGGCGGGAGAGGGAGGAGGCGGAGGAGGAGGCGGCCCGGCAAAGGAGGCTCCTGGAGGAGCAGCGAGCCCGGCAGAGGGAGGAGGAGGAGAGGGAGGCGCAGACCCGCCTCCTAGCCGCTCAGGAGAAAGCGCAGGAGGAGGAGAGGAGGAGGCAGGAGGAGGAGGAGAGGAGGAGACGAGAGGAGGAGGAGGAGGAGGAGGAGAGGAGGAAAAAGAAGGAGGCGGAGGAGGAGGAGGAGAGAAAGCAGAGAGAGGAGGAGGACAGAAGAAAGAAGAAGAAGGAGGAGGAGGAGGAGAGAGGGCAGAAGACTACAACTCTACAAACATTCAAGCCAACCACCTTCAGAGCCCTGTACTCGTTTGTGGCTCGAAACGCAGACGAGCTGAGCATCGACGCAGACGGTCTCATAGAGGTGCGCGCACACACACACACACACACACACACACACACACGCACACACACTTCTTGTTCATGTTAATGATGTGTAACGGTGATGACAGCACACGCACAGTCATCACCATGACCATGGTGACCATATTTTCCATGATGCAGGTGGATGAGCAGACTGTCGGCGAGCCCGGATGGTTATACGGGTGTTACCGTGGAAACAGGGGGTGGTTCCCTCACACTTATGCAGAGAAATGTCCCACTGTCACCGAGGCAGCACCTCCCTCACCTGGAAAGACGTCCTGTCCACCGCCTCGGATTAACGCAGGGTAACGTGATGCTTCCCATAAGAAAGATGGGACAGATTTTTACCCTCGGATCCAAAGTCATCTGACACAGCATATGAATTTTATTTTTTACTCCTCTCTTTTCTCTTCGTCTCCTTTTCATTCTCTCTTGTTTATCGCAGAATCCCAGATGTGGTGATAACGAGTGATCCCTCTTCTCCCGTCCGTTCAGATGCCTCGCAGGTACGTATCAAGGTGTTGTTTACGTCGGTGCTGTGTCATTGTTGAGGTCAGCATTTTCTGAATGTGGAGGGAGTCCTTCAAATAGCGCTGCACAACTGATCTGATCACTATCGCGGTTTCAATGTGGTGTCTGCAATCAGAACGAGAGAGAGTGGATCACGTGACATGCTGGAAGCACATCAGAAGGTCCAACTTTGAGCTGTTACATGCAACTCCACCATTAGATGTCACCAAATCCTACACACTGTACAAATAATGAAAAACACAACAAAGTGCACCTTTACTGTGACAAGTATCCCTCACCCTCGTAAATGTTGACCGTTGCCCCATCTATGAACACGGAGGAGGCAGCATAGAGCACTTGCAGTATTAAAGTCCACCAGCAGGTGGAAACACTTTTACTCCGGTTGCGTTATCTATGAATGACTACATTACAGTACATCTGCTGCTGGATAATGAATGATGATGAGAAACCTCTGGACTCGATGGTTAAAGGGGTTCCTACTGGTCTAGTGAGGCCTGCTGCCTTCTGGGTACATCTGGGGTATGAACGGGCTCTGACAGCCAAACGAAAACTAGGTCTGGTCAGTCAGTACACACACACACACACACACACACACACTGCTGTATATTTTTAGCCCCTCTCTTTTGGGAGCTTCAGTCTCTCTGCAGGTCACACAGACATTCACAGATATCCATTTCCCCACAGATACCCATCAGTGTTTGTAGGTCTGGCATCAGTATCGTAAGCCTCCCGTCGTATACTCGGTCGATCCATAATGTCGATGGCTCGATTGTACAGATTTATGAGCCGTTAAGACCCCGCCCCTCCCTCCTCAGTTCCCCGTCTCCCCGCTGGCCCGCGCCATCTCCTCGTGGTCGGCCTCCTTGGAAACTCGCATCAGCCTCTCGAGCGGCGAGGCCGTCACCGCGCTGCTGAGCTTCTCGCAGGGTGACGTCATCAGCGTGCTGCAGCAGAGGGAGCAGTGGTGGCTGGGGCAGCTGAACGGCACACAGGGCTGGTTCCCCAAAAACTATGTCACTCTGGAGGAGGGTGGAAATACTGAGTATGAACACACACACACACACACACATATCTTATTGAATGATCTGAAGTATTTGATGACATGACTTTGTGTGGTTCCCTTTGTAGCGTGGATGCATTTGACTCATCTGACTCTTCGCATCTGGAGGGTATGTGTCATATCAGTCAATCAGTAATTGGATTAAACCTCATTATAAATCCCTGCGATCGTTTTAGTTCTGATTGTCTGCCTCTTCCATCCAGAGTATGTGGCCTTGTACACGTACGAGAGCCCAGAGGCAGGGGACCTGACGTTTGTTGAGGGAGATGTTGTCATGGTGACGGAGAGAGAGGGAGAGTGGTGGCGAGGATGCATCGGAGACCGGATCGGGGTGTTTCCCTCCAACTACGTCCGACCTGTGGAGCCAGAGGTGAGTCACCAGCACTCTTCCTGGAGCTGACCTATATATGGAAACAATAACTAGTATCACTTATCTGTTTTCTTTTATTACTTTTGTCATTGTTGTCGCTGTTGTTTTTTGATTTGCTTTTTTTTATGGAAACTTTCCACCAAACACTTTCCATTTCAATATAGTGTTTTTTAAATCTACTTTTCTACCTCTTCTCTCATTCAGACGTCAAGACCTGGAGCTACAATCAAGAAACCAGGTGTGTGTGTGTGTAAACACAACACATCACACACACACTAGTTGGCCGGTGACATCACAACATGAACCTGATCATCTTTTATCAGTTACTTCGTCTGTGTGCTTGACAGAGATCGCCCAGGCCGTCACCACCACCGTTACCCCGACGATACATCAGCTGCATCTGTTTCCAGGGCAACTGATCGTGGTCTTAGCAAAGAACTCCACCGGCTGGTGGCTCGGGGAACTGCAGGTATGTGGCTGGAACTAGGGGAGGGCATTAATGGTGATAAACTGTTTTAATTCCCTATAATCTGTGTTTAAGTAGGAGGATTTGAATATATCACATTCTCTCTTCCTCTGTGATTTCATAACCTTAGAAAAAATATGAAATGCTTTACAAATTGATGATTGAAAATCGAATATTAGGGAGTTTTGACCTACCAGACAGACTATCAAACAGACTGCATTCTCATGCATACATTTTTTTCCCCAACTTTTTTGACCGTTTATAAACCAACTAATGTATCACTTTATAAAGAAAAGAATCACCAGTTCAAATTGTAATGGATATCTTACCAGTATACAGACTAGTTTGAGCCCTATGTATTCACTGTCTTGCTCATTTCTCATGTTCATCTGTCTTGCTCATTTCTCATGTTCATCTGGTAGGAATATGATGAAAAAAACCAACATATTATGTTTAGTATTTAGAGTAGTTCTTCTCACAGGCGAGAGCAATCGAGTGCTTTACAGCTCAAAGTGGCTCAAAACTAACATTAACTGTACAAAAAACAAAGACACATACTGATTAATAGCAATAATGCAAAACACATGAAGACACTGACTTGGCATAGGCACATTGTGTGCAACAGTTCACTTCACAGATCAATGTGACGGACATGAGTTGGATATACACCTACATCAGTGAGGGTAGCGGGCGCTTTAGTCTTGAGGCTGCGGCTCCAGCTGTAGTCATGAATCTCTGTGTGAATATTTTATTGAATAGTCATGGGACAGCTGGCTCATGTTAGCAGCACGAGGTGAACAGATTAAAAAACTATTGCCCAGCTTTGTCAAACAGCACAATGACCTCAGCAGTGAACGCGTCGAGCTGAGCAGCCGGTGAAAGGCAGGATGAGACATGGAGCCGTGTCTTTTGTTCGTGGGAACGGACTTTGAGGATGATGAAGCCTGTGCTCATAAATTTCCTCTGAAGATTCCTCACAGCACCACGGTCCAGCTTGAATTACTCGCGCTGCTATATTTTGGAGTTTCAGCAGCGCAGCCCGACACAATCAATTCATGTCTTGATTTAGAATTCACAAGCGCAGCGGCAGGAGATCGATTTCCTGTCACTGGGCGTTATTTTTTTATTTTATTTATTTTTTTCCCTGACAGGCTCGAGGTAAGAAGCGGCAGAGAGGCTGGTTTCATTCCTCCCACGTGAAGCTCCTGGGTCCCTCCACCACCAAGTCCTCACCCTCCCCTCTGCCAGGTCTGGGCTCACACCCTCTATGTCAGTTATAATGACGTAGAAACAATGGAAACTCTGTATTTCCCTTTGTTTTAATACAAAAAGTACTGTTGAGAATTCAATGAAAATACCCTTTATCAAAATTTAAACTGATCAATAAATGAAAACGTCTCTTCTTGAAATAACCGACATGAACATAGAGTACACAGGTTCCATCCAGTGGGCCAGATTGGACCCTCTGACGGGCCTGGTTTTTACTTGGTGTGCAGTTTGATTAAAATCATGACATAAGTGGTCAGCATTGTTTACTGTTAAGGTTCAAGACCCTGCTCTGACACATTTGTAACCTTAAAGGTGCAGTGTGTAAGAATTGGGCCATTTTTGTCACAAATATTACAAAACAATTACATTCTGACATTTTCGTGACTTTTAGTTTTAATGACAACTGAATTCTACCATTGTTTCTCCTGCAGAAGGGTGAGGGTGAGGTGATGGATACAACATGCAACTTCACCTCTAGATATCCCTAAATCGTACACACTGCACCTTTAACATAGTTGAAAATACATTTTTAGTAAAAAATAAGTCTTCACCACCTTTGACAACACACCATTTGTTATGTACCTGATCCCTCAGTGTGCCAAGTCATCGCAATGTACGACTACACCGCCGCCAGTCGGGACGAGCTGAGCTTCTCCAAGGGTCAGCTGATCAGCATCCTGGACAAGACCAACCCTGATTGGTGGAAGGCTGAGGCAAACGGGGTCACGGGCCTGCTGCCCACCAACTATGTCAAGATGACGACAGAGTCAGACCCCAGCCAGCAATGTAAGTAACATCTCTTAAGAGTTATTCTCTCTGCTTATACAACAGTTGGACTTAGCAGCCAGGCTGCTGAAGCACATTGTGCAGCAGCAGCAGGAATAACTCTCTTCTTATTGGCTGACTTGGCTCACTCCAGGTTCGCTAGATTCCTCATCCATGTCAGAGCATGGAGAGAGCAAGGGTAAGTTTGAGAGAGTCGTGGTGTGTGTCGGTCACTGTGGAATCACTGGTGAACATAAACCCATCACACTCAGAAGGCTCAATCCCGTCGGTGTGTGACACTTACACTCAACACCTTGTCAAATTCACAAGGTTAACCCACTGTTTTAGAGATGATAATAATGATGGATTCAGCCTTTTAAGTTGCCATGAATTGACAACACAATAACAACGCACACATGTAATTTCAAGAAAGTGACATTCATTACATCTTAATTTTCCTAAACGATTCACCAGTATCATAGAAAACATTTAGCCTTGTCCCTGACGTGTGTAGAGCTTGTTAGTTGAAATTGTGAGTTAAGATTTTCAAAAATAAAAAAATATTTACAAAATCATCCTGTGGGTCGGATCGGACCCCCTGGTGGGCCGGTCAGAGCCTGCGGGCCATATGTTTGAAAGCCCTGTCTTTGTCTCAGTGATGAGTTGACATATTCTTGACAAGGAGCAACTATTCATTTCTACACTGGGTCAGTGTTTGCATGAAATCACTGGATGAACAAATAAGAAGATATATTTACAAAGTAAAAAATTAAAGGTGCAGTGCGTAATATTTCGGTTGCTTTTGTCACTTCTAAAAATATTACAAAACAATTACATACTGACATTTTCATAGATTTATAATCATGTAAATGTTTATTTTTCCCCCATTACCCTAAAATGAGCCCATTCATGTATATTCACATGAGGAGGGGGGGCTCTACGGGGGCCGCCATTTTTTTACAGTCGTAAAAGTGGACATACTAAACATCTTTTGAAGTCTATCGAAGTCGACCGTAGATTCTCCTGCATGTTCAAGAGGGGTGAGGTGACAGATGCAACATCTTCACCTTTAGATGTCAGACAAATGTTACATACTGCACCTTTAATTTCCTGATGAAAAATCCTTTTCTGCTGTTTGTGTGAATTGAAGTTGAATTTATACTGGGAGGTCGGACGCACCTGTTGATTGGACCGTATGAACCACTCATCACTGATCACTGCTCTGTGGGGACCTGAGTGGATCCACTCCATGTGTGAAACCACACTCACAGTCTTGCTCTCTCAGCACCGAGTCCCTGTTAACACGACCAAAGTCACAGAGCGTTTAATTAGGACGAATTGCATTAAAGCCGCAGACTCTAATGAAATCTAATGAACACGATCCGACTCGTACGTTCCCCCGTCGAGGTCTGGGCTTCATTACGGAGACCGAATGTTCGAAATGACCCCGGCGCTGCTGCTGCTGCTGCCGCTGCTGCTGCCACTGCTGCTGCTGACTCGCAATAACATTTGCAGAAATACATTATTAATACATCTGCATGTAGGGGTCCGGCATTAATATTCAAACTATATTAATGTCTCCTGTCTCTCCATCTCTCCCTCATTTCACTCACCTCCCCCTTCCCCCCCTCCCTTACGCTTCTCCACTCCATCTGTCTTTTTTGTTTTTCTTTCCTCTGTAGGACAGTAACGCTGGCTTTCCTCTCGTCCTCTCTATCTCCTCTTCCTCCTGCTCCTCCTCCTCCTCCTCCTCTTCCTTACCTCTTCTGTCTGAGCCAATCCGAATGGCCCTGTCACAGCAGGAGGCCCAGCCGCCCGCAGGAACAACCCGGCTCTGCGCTTTCCATCTCACTCCTTTAGGACTCTGGTCGTCTGTGCTCGATACCTTTACGCCTCTTTTATCCTCTCCTTCCTTCAACGATCTCCTCTATCTTTTCTCTGTATGGGATTAATTTCTGTAACCCCCCCCCCTCCCCTCCCTCCCTCCCTCCCTCCCTCCGCGCTCTCTCTCCTCACCTGTGTTTCCACCGATGCTTCTTGAATTAACAAACTAACCCAGGGAGCGAGGAAGAGGCAGCTAGACACGAGTTCAAAAAGCTTTTGTCCCTCTGATGTATAATGCAGAGATGGTCTGACAATGAATGGAGGCATAGATCATTTAAAAGGTTTGGTTCCATCACATGTAAATGACATCCCAGTCATTTAGTTTTCTAAATGATTCGGCACCATAAAGAGATTATAATAACAGGGTCGCTCAGTCTTGCACTAAACAACATTTAACTTTGCTAAAAACGGACCAATGTGAAAAGTCACTGTTGCGTATATCACCAGTAACCTTGACTGCTCTTTGCTAACACATGGCTTGAATTCATACTAACTGATTGTGTTACTTCTCCTTGTACAATTTATAACCAATCAATGCTCCAAAGTGTTTCAAAGCTGATAATCATCCTGTACTGAACATGAATATCACCAGCAGAATACACACACAGATACTAGCATTACTATGATGGAGTGTCGGGGCCATGTCAAAGAAAAACAGTGTACAAATTAAGGTATAAAATTATAAGATTAAAGTCATAATGCTTTGAGAATAAGTCACCACAATAAAGTTATAATGTATGAAAAAAATATAAAAATGATAATAATTTTCTGTAAATAAAGTCATTCATTTAATGACGGGAATTTTATTTTGACGGGGGAATATCAGAATATCATGTCGACGTGACAAATCCTGATCATCTTAAAGGTGCAGTGTGTAGGTTTTAGACATCTGGTGGTGAGGTTGCAGCGAAAACACCCCTCACCTCACCCTTCAATTCCAGGCGTGTAGTAGAACCTATGTCCATTCAGGGCTACTGTGAAAAAGCATGGTTAGGCAACATGGCGTCCTCCAGAGATACAGAGATATCTGGATATAATCTATTTCAATTCTGTAGTACATTTGGTGACCATACTATCAATTGAATCATTTTATTCAGTCATGCTGACTTAAATCAAATCATCCCAGCGAAACCTCACATACTAGATCTTTAAATCATACATGTCAACACACCAGCCAAAGATTTAGACCGTCATTCAAACAAGATGTTTGGGAGGGATTTGTTTTGGATGTATACAGGAGAATCCTGCGCATACGTAGGTTTCCACGCCGGTTGAAATACCTCAACATTATACGTTTATTCCACAATTCTCACAGTCAAACAAACGCAGTTTCTTGGACATGGCCCCTTACACTCAGCTCACCACTCCGCCCACATGCTCGTCTCGCATCTTTGCCAAGTTTGAACCTCAAAGACTTGAACTAGCGACTGAGTCTTCCACTGCGCCGTCACTGCAGCATCAGGCCACTTTAGCTCATCCGCACCTATGCAACCATTCAGAGTGAACGGCGCCGCTTCGTTTCCCCACATCGATGTTGTTAGCGTCACCCGGTGTGTTTTCCTTGGAGCTCATGTGCTGCTACGATGTGCCTCACTCTTGTCTGTGCATTACATGTAAATATCAAATACCATAGAAGTGATAATAAAGGGCGATTTTAACATGCTGATGCCTGAAGTGTGTAACTGTGTTGTTGTTGTTTGCAACTGACGACAAAGCATTTTGTGCGTGTGTTTGTCTGGCACATGCTGCTGGTTTTGCATGCATGCATGTCTGCATGTGTGTGTGTGTGTGCATGGGCGTGTGTGTGTGCACTACAGGGTGTGCGGACTTGATGACGCTAGACACCATGTCACCTGTGGAGCGGAAGAGACAGGGATACATACATGAGCTCATCCAGACTGAGGAGACGTATGTGGAGGATCTGGAGCTGGTGCTGGAGGTGCAGACTATCAAATATTGTATTTTTTCCCCTCAGAATATGAACGAAGTGCTGATATTTTTGCGATTGTTACCTCAATTTGTTTATTTTTTTAATGTGTGTCAGGTTTTTTACAAACCCATGACTGAGTCAGGTCGACTAACGGAGGCTGAGATGGCTGTGATCTTTGTGAACTGGAGGGAGCTGATAATGTGTAATACCAAACTGCTCAAGTGGGTAACACACACACACACACACACACACACACACACACACACACACACACACACACACATACACCTTTTTATGTAATTGTCTCGGTTTTTATTTTTAATTTTTTTATTTCTATTTATTTATTCATAATGTAATTTTCTTCAGATCAATTTAACTTAAATTTATTTATTATTTAATTTATTTTGATTTATTTTTTTATCAGTAATGCTTCTATTGTGCATTGAAAGCATCATATACCTGCTTGCTGTGGGTGCATTTTTAGACTTTATCTTGCCCTCAGAAAAAAAACAACACATTTCAGGTTCCCACTAAAACCCTGAGGAGAAGATGCAGAGTTCAGTGAACGTCTGAAACAAACAAAACATGAACTCAACTGTCTGCAGGAGTGAAAAATCAACCGACTTCTGCTCCGTTCGGTCAAACCTGACGTCTCTGCAGACTTGAGTTACTCTGCTCAGTACAGATGCATGAAGATCCTCCTCCTGTGTTTGTGTGTGTGTGTGTGTGTGTGTGTGTGTGTATGTGTGTGTGTGTGTGTGTCAGGGCTCTCCGGGTCAGGAAGAAGACGGGAGGCGAGAACATGCCGGTTCAACTCATCGGAGACCTCCTGGCATCGGAGCTGGCGCACATGCAGCCCTACATCCGCTTCTGCTCCTGCCAGCTCAACGCCGCCGCCCTGCTGCAGAGCAAGACCCACAATCAGCCCGACTTTAAAGACTTCCTCAAGGTGCTCGTCTGTCAATCACACCCGGCAAAGAGACAAGACGGGGGCCGCACACGTGCGATGAAAACCTTCATCGTTTCGTCTCCTCTTGTGCAGAAAATCGCCACTAACTACCGATGCAAGGGAATGCCACTGTCCAGCTTCCTGCTCAAGCCCATGCAGAGGATCACGCGCTATCCACTCATCATCAAGAACGTAAGTGGGACCAGATCCGTTCAAAACGACACATCGCCGCCGACGCGTCGCCGACACTCGCCCCTCGTCCACGTCCTCGTCAAACCACTTCCTGTCTTGTCAGATCCTGGAGCACACGCCAGAGGGCCACGCCGACCGCGGGCCCCTGAGGGAGGCTCTGGACCGAGCGGAGGAGCTGTGCTCGCAGGTCAACGAGGGCGTGAGGGAGAAGGAGAACTCGGACCGGCTGGAGTGGACGCAGAGCCACGTCCAGTGCGAGGGACCGATAGAGGTGAACGGCCCCACGCGGGCACTCGGTGACTCCGCCCGTAGGTTTCTGCAGAGCGCTTGTGAGGAGGCCTCGGAAGTGGGCAGGGCACTTGTCACTGAAAATGGGCAAAGAGGCGGAGCACAGGGGGAGAGGCGATGGGTGGTCCTTTGGTGCTGTCGCAGCATCTACGGGACGTGCCAGGTCGGCCCAGGTGTCAGGGTCTTAATTAGGCACAGTTTCAAACCTCAATATAATAGGAATAAATATAAAATATAAGAAATAAAAAAATGATTGAGACCAAAACTGTAGTTTGTACCAGGCTTTAAACTTGTTTCATTCTCCTCTAAAGTTGTGACCATTTAACATGGGAGTCTATGGGGATCGACTCGATCTTGGGGTCTCCCTCAAGTGGCCACCCTGTGAACTGTACGTTTTTCCACTTCCACGTTGGCCTCCGTCGTGAGCCCCGGAGCTTTTGCCGCTTGAACTCAACACACGCTTTGTACACACACACACACACACACACACACACACACACACACACACACAGTAGAGAAGCCTGCCACTGAGCCACTTTACTGTACCTTCATCCTCTCCTGCATCTCGTCACACTCTCTCTCTCTCTCCACGTCTCTCTTTCAGCACTTAGTGTTCAACTCTCTGACGAACTGCCTGGGGCCTCGCAAGCTGCTCCACAGCGGCCGCCTGTACAAGAACAAGAGCAGCAGGGAGCTGTGGGCTTTCCTCTTCAACGACTTCCTGCTGCTCACACACAGCGCCAAACCCTTCTCCTCCTCCGGAGCAGACAAGCTCTTCAGCACCAAAACCAGCATTCAGCTGAAGATGTACAAATCTGTAAGCGGCGCGGGGGGCTCGCTCCGGTCTCACACAAATCAACATGACGTGTTCTAGCAGGTTTGTTTTTTCCTTCAATAGCCGCTGTTCCTGAACGAGGTGTTGGTGAAAACGCCCCCGGACCCGTCCAGCGATGAGCCGCTCTTCCACGTCTCGCACATCGATCGCGTCTACACGCTCAGGACCGAGACTCTGAACGAGAGGTAACGCCGTTGACTTCTGCTCGTGTCCAAAACGCGACAGTCACTCATCATCCACGTGTTGTCTCTGTGTCTGTAGAACCACGTGGGTCCAGAAGATTAAAGCAGCATCTGAACATTTCATCGAGACCGAGAAGAAAAAGAGAGAAAAGGCTTATCAAGGTCAATTGTGTTGCTCTCTTCTTCTTAGCTACCAGACATTACATGAGGGACCGTGTACAAATGATTTGGGTTTCTCAAAATGTGACTCAATCATTTTTATTGGACCATCCTAAAACATACCTCATATTGTGAATGAAATTATACAAATATGTTTTATTTCTGTTTTCGTGGATTTGATAAGCATGATATATGTAAATGTCCAGTATGATGTAAATAAGCTTCACCCTCAGAAGCACAGTCAGCATTTTTAGAATTATACAGAAAATATGCAGAAACACTATTTTTGAAATTATTTACTTTTGTGATTGAGTAAACTGTCACAGTCAATAAAACAAATTGTCAGTGCTCTTTCTCCTCTTTTATATACCACTTTTTTCCTATACTATCGACAAACTAGTTGCTACTATGTGTGTGTATAGATAATAATTCCATGTCTTGTTTTAGCTCGTTCCCTAAAATCCAGCGGCATTGGCCGACTGCTGGTGACGGTCACTGAAGCTCAGGAGCTGAAGGCCTGTAAACCCAACGGTGAGATACGAGTGATCATCACTGCAGCCTTTCATTCATTCATAAGTCGATAACCCACATCCTGTCCACACAGGTAAGAGCAACCCGTACTGCGAGCTGACCATGGGGGCGCAGTGCTACACGTCCCGGCCCATCAGCGACACCCTGAACCCCAGGTGGAACTTCAACTGCCAGTTCTTCATCAAAGACCTTTACCAGGACGTCCTGTGTCTCACCGTGTTCGAAAAAGACCAGTTCTCACCAGATGGTCAGAACACACACACACACACACACACACATAAACACGATAAGAAGCCTTGATTCTCCAATTTTTCTTTCTCTATGTCTGTTGTGCAGATTTCCTTGGTCGGACTGAGGTTCCCGTGGCGACCATCAAGAAAGAGATGGAGAGCAAAGGAGCTGCCAACCGCCGCCTGCTGCTACACGAGGTCCCCACAGGAGAAGTTTGGGTGAAACTCGACCTGCAGCTGTACGAGTCGTGCAAATGAGAAGTCCCAACGCTACTGTGAGCACAGACGTTTCACTTTTAGCTGTTTTAACGTTGTACCATCGATCACCAGCAGATGGCGGTACTGGGTAAGACAACATTTCCTTTCGGTAGGCGAGAGCAACGCTTCAAAACACAGCTGACTCAGTAATCAGAAAGGTTGCGAGTTCCAAATCACGGACCGCAGCGCCGCACAAGTGAGTAAATGACAGCTGGTGAGGGCGCAAAGGCGCTGAAGGGGCTCATGACTCAATCTAGTCGTAAGAAAGGGGTATTACAGGGTTGTCAGACCAGCACTGAGCCTCCACTTGGTGTCTTTTATGTAAAAATGCATTGACATTTTTTCAGTTATATTTTAGGTCACATTTTAAAGGGAAAAAAATGGAATTCTTTACTACAAATATCTGCACAAAGATGATTTATACTTTGTTCGTACTTGAATGTTCTCACGCCTTTTAAAGCAGGTCACTTTCCTACTCGGGTAACGGATGCAATATTTTCCTTTTATGCATAAAATTGTGTAAACAAAATTACATTCCTCTTGATACAGTCTGCTCACATGAGTGTTTTTAAATTCAAAATGCCACATGTGCATTTCTCTGTTGCACTCTGCTATATACTCTCATGTCAGAGGTATCAGCCATTTGAAATCCTGAAAACGACAGGAATAAAATACACTGTGCATAAATGTGTACCACTGTCTTCATTCTTATGACTGTTTTCTTTGCATGTTCTGTATTCTAAGGTGAGCCTTGTCTATAGTTTGGGTGTAAACTCATTCTTGTTGTGAGTATCTAAGGTGCAGCGTCAGATTTACTCCATTTTTTGTGTCGCACTAACTGCTGATAACATGGTGTTAGATTACTTCCTTGTCCCAGCAGGTGAGAGTTTCTGTGGATGTGGGACATCTTATCTTGTTTTATTGTATCTTGCTAATACTATTACAGCACTATTACATTTTATTATATTGTATATCACTTTAAGTGCCATAAAAAAGGGGCTCCATTCATTATTATTACAACTGATTATTATCATTATTATCGTTAGTATTATTATCATAATTATTATTATTATTATTATTGTCAATGTTTATATCACAGTAGCCGTGATCATTTTACCCTATCTACTTTCATCCCACCCAGTCTTAAATGAAATGGGGCATTTTGACCTCCAGCTCATATTCAAATAAATCTGTGGACAAAGGTTGAATATAGAAAACGATTATTACCATGAATAATCAAAAACTTTTGCTGTGTTTCTGCCTGTGTCCTCGTGAGGCTGCTCTTCAGGCCTGTCAATCAGCCTGATTAAATCAGGTGCAGTAGGTTACACAGTCTGCACCTCTTAATGCGCATGTTGGCTGCAGGTGCCGAGGCTGACACCTGCTGTTGGGCTGGTGGAGCAGGGCCGGGTAGGAGGGGGGGGGGGGGGGCAGGGACGGGGGGGGGGGGGGTGCAGGGACACATGTAAAACCTGCTGCTGTTCTCTCCTCTCTCTCTTTTCGGCTCCGGGACGGAGGGGGAGGCCACATGGATTGGTGGACCTGGCTGGCAGCCTGCATCGCTCTGCTCTGGATTCTCTGCTTCATAGACGGTAGGAGGGAGAAAGGACTCAGTCAGTGTTTATTGCAGAAACATCTTATTTAATGTGATTTTTTTTTTCCTATGAAATATGACATTTAAGAAATATGTGGATAGAGAAACAATCAATTTATAATTGCAATTTTCTAAGAATCACTTTATGCACAAATGACAAAAAAGTGGAACTACTGCCTTATGGAAGGAAGTCGTTTCACTTTCATTTGTGTATGCACAAAGGACGAGAATAAATGTGTTTGTGACTTCGTTATTTTAGGAGAGAAACTCAAACATTTGAATTCAATGGCACAATTTTTTGAGGCTTTTCAAATGTGTATTATTTTCTTTTTTTAATGTGATTTATTTATTTAATGATGTATAAGAACTTAAGATGTTACATCAGGTGATATTGAAGAATATACATTTCTAATGTATTCCATAATTAATCATCATGCAATTCTTGCATTCTAATTCTATACATTTTCAAGATATTTAAAGATTTTCTTGAGAATAATTATTGTCAGGCATAATCTTGAGATAAGTGGCTTGATGAAAGCATTGAATATGAGTAGCATCCAGAGGATGTATCATGTGCAGTCTCTTTGTATTAAAGGTCCAGTATGTGAGATTTAGTTTGAATCATTTCCATTCCTATGAAATGATTTCACTGACGCCCTTATGTGTGAAGCATCACCTGAATGTTTCCATAACCTTGGAATACACCCTTTATATTTACACCCTTCATGGAGGCGGCCATGTTTTCACAGTGGCCCAGAATGGACAAATCAAGCAAAAATTAGAGACTGAACTCGAATGGAAGGCCTCCACAGGTTCTCCTCCATGTTTGGAAGTGCAGGGATGTGCCACCGGGTGCCTTTAAATCCTACATACTGCACCTTTACAACACATGGTGACCAATTTTCAAGCTTGATTGAGGACTTCCTGTCACTGTGTCACACATAGTCTTTAGAAAAGTGGAAAACGCTGCACAACGACCGAGCCCGTGTGCAGGTTCCACGTTAAAAGGCAGCACGCCACTCTCCCTCGCGTGCCCTGGTGGCGGGCTCCGCCCACAAAAGCGCCCCCCCCCCCGACATTAATCCAGTGGCAGACGCTGTTTGTAATGGTGGCTGACATTAGCCACCCCGTTAGATTAGACTCCAGCTGACCCTGTTACCCTTCCATCCCCCAGGCAACGCCGTGCTGGAGCTGCGGCTGCTCTTCCACGCCCTGACCAAAGCCGCTTGCCACCTGTACCTGGCGTTGCTCCCGCTGCGCCGCGCCGCCGCCCACTTCGCCGACTGCGCCCGCTACCTGGTCAACCATGCCCAGCAGACCCCCACGCCGCACGGCTACCTGCAGCAGGGCCAGCCCCTGACCAAGAAGGGCATGCTGCACCTGCTGGAGGGCATGTGCGTGATGTGCGAGACGGTGCCCAACCTGCTGGGCGCCGCGCTCGGCCTGGGCTCCGCCTTCTGCCACGTCACGCAGGGCGGCTTCTACGTGCTGGCGGCCACGCTGCGCACCATCCAGATCAACCTCTTCTCGCAGATGAACGGCGAGAAGGAGCGCTGGGACAAGGAGCGCGTCCGGGCCAGAGAGGGCGAGAAGAAGCTCAACTCCAAAGTGCTGGAGTACATCTCCGTGTTCTGCCAGGACCCGGTCAGCGCCCTACGCATCAAGGTCGACGTGCCGCCCGTGTACCGATAGGCACCGCACCCACACACATCCAGCCCCGTGGAGCGGCACGCGCAGGGGCCTTTTTGGTCCCAAACTGCTGCGGGGGGTGGGAGGCAGGGGGGGTTGGGGGGTTGGGGGGTTGGGGGGCAGGGATGTGGCGGCAGGTCGACCTCTGACCTCTGGTTTCACTCACTCCTGCTGATGGAACGTGTCCAACAGAGTCAGAGAGGAAGTGGTGGTGCAGCGTGAGAACAGACAAGGAACCTCTGGTGCATTTTCTTACAAGGGTTTTTCATTTATTGAGATGTAAAGAAAAACAACAACAACAAAAAGCCCAAATAAACGTCTCAAACTAAGTGATCCGACATGGTGATTGTAGTTAGACCTCCATGGGTTGTAAAGACAGGCCGGCGTCGTGATTTGGTTTTTAATATCCACGGAGACCGTGGAGAATCAGTCTAGCAAGTCAACATTATAAGAAATTAAAGGTGCAGTGTGTAACAGTTAGGTGCAATTATTTCAACGCCTATTGGCAGAAATGTTATATTGAATGTTATCGATGTTTTTATCATGATATATTGATGATTATTGTTTACATTTTCTTACCATGAATCCTTTGTGGTTACATTGGGTGTGAGTCCTATTTACGGGGGCCGCCATGTTTTTACAGTAGCCCAGGGCGCACATACTGTACATCTTTTGAGATTTAATGAGAACTGAGGGCGACCATAGCTTCTCCTGCCTGCTGGGAACAATAAGGGTGAGGTGATGGACACCACTAGATGTCACCAAATCTTACACACTGCACCTTTGACGGTGAAGTTGCGTGTTGTATCCATCACCTCACACTTCTGAGCATGCAGGAGAAGCTGCGGTAAAATGTATTTGTCATTAAAAACGTAAAAAAAATGTTTAGTACGACCACTCTGAGCTACTGTAAAAACATGGCGGCCCCCATGGAGAGGACCCGCTCCTCATGTAAATATACATTAATGGGCTCATTTAAGGGTAATGGGGGAAAAAAACCATTGAGGTGATTATAAATTCATGAAGATGTTGGTATCTCATCGTTATTCATAGCAATGACAAAAATGGCCAAAGTCTTCCACACTGCACCTTTAAAGGCTCCGCAGTTCCACCAGTGACGGCGCGGTAAAAAGCCACAGAGTGAAGTGGAGGAGGGAGATGAAGGGTCAAACGGGAGTAAACAGGCCTGTGGGCTGATTCCTGCCATGGATCGGTTCCAGTCGGAGACTTTAAAGCCTGGCGTCAGGTGTGGAGCGGAGCCCGTGGGCGGGGATTTTCCCGGCTACAGGAGGAGAGAGGGGACAATCCTTTTAAATCGGCTGTTTGTCGGCGCGCTGAGCAAAGTGTTTGCAAACGATCGCGCCACTTCTGCTGAGGTCTGAATCTTACAGAGGACGTCTGCGATCCTCCCCACAGCGGCTTTGTCCACGGTCAGCTCCCCGGAGCTGTGGCGAGGACACAGAGAGCGGGCGTGTGTGACGGGGAGGCGCGAGACCGCAGCTTCTCAGCCGTGGCAGAAAATGAGCTTAAGGGCAAACAGATTTGCCGGCGGGCTGATCTCATTACTCACGCCTTCCGCTTTGCCACGGCTCCCAGCCGCCGCAGCGCCGCCGCCGCGTTCCTCTGCGTGTCCGACGACAGGGCCTCGTAGGTGTGGAGCTCACCTGAGGGGGGGAAACAGGGGGTGGGTGGGGGGGGGGGGGGGGGCGGGCGGGGGGGGGGGGGGGGGGGGGGGGGGGGGGGGGGGGGGGGGGGGACTGCAGTGAGCTGGCCTGAGGTGGTTGGATAGAGAGGTCAAAGGTCATTTCTCAGGCTCCATGTATTTTTTTTTACGCTCACCTGAGAGGATGAGCCTAGTGGCCAAGTCTCGTACTGCAGGCAGGAGGAGTTCCTCTGTGAGCGGGTGAACGCTGTCGTCGCGCAGCTGTTTGAACATCACCTGCACAGGTAAACACACACGGGAGCAGTGACATCTTTGTGTCTGAGTTCAAAGTTACGCATTTTCAAAACCTGGTCGAAGTTATTTATTTGTCGGGAATTTAAATCAGACGAGGAGGAGGAGCCTGATCTGGTTCAGTCAGACGTAGATCAAATGATTCCCGTTGCTGTTGGCAGAAGTGGAATATGAAATACTCACCATAACGTAAGAGTAGCTGTTTTCATAACCTCAGGATGAGCCCTTCATAATTTGGTCGGGAGCGGACCCTCTCTATGGAGGCCGCCATGTTGGACCACCATGTTTTTACAGTGGCCCGTAACGGACAAATGCATTGAGTTTTGATGATAACTGAGGTGCGACCAGGGGCTCTACAGTCGTGCCCATATACATCAGTCTTACAAACCTACTTATTGGGTATTATATGAATTATATAATTTTAGATTCGAATTATATAGTAATGATGTATAATTTCTGCTTTTAATTCTGTCTTTTTTTTATTTAATATTTTCATTCATAGCTAAATGTATTTATTTGGCTTTTTTTTTTTTTATATTTCCTTATCTTATTTCTTTGTATTTTTTAAGCTTAAATTCTGAATAGGCGGATGCAGGGGAACCGAAGTTTAATAAGTGACAGATTTCTAACCTGTTTTTTCACTCATTGTCGTATCGTTGTGTACAGGACGTTCCTGGGCGTTAACAGAGAATTGCTGTGATCAGCATAATTATTAGTCAACAATGCTAAGCCAAATATAACTTGGCTGCAACAGTGTCGGTTGTTATGTTGCGTTCGAGTCCTACTGTAGTTGTCGTTGTTGTTGTTGTTGGGAGGAAGGCCAACTTTGACAAGTGTGTTTACAAACGACAACTGAATGAATCCTGCAGACTGCACCTTTAACCGTTTCCATTTCACAAATCACCTGGTATGAATCAATGAAGGGTTGGATCAGACTCCGCAGGAAGGACAAGGTCTCCGGCCCGGTGTCTGTCGGCGTCACTTCCTGTTCAGTGGTGTTGACGGCCCCACATGTCGCCAGGAGAAGACACGCCTCCTCAAAGTCCTGATGGATAAACACACACACACACACACACACACACACACACACACACACACACACACACACACTGATACAATATCAGCAATAACGGGTTAATTGGTGTGAGGAGATGAGGTGGGGACCCTGACAGACGAGGGCGTTTACCTGGGATAAGTGGCCTGGGACGTAGATGAACTCGTGGGAGAAGAGGCCGCACAGGAAGGAGAAGAAGCTGAAGAGCTCGTCTGTGGACAGAGGAGGAGAAGATGATGGTGAATCAGGAAGAAACATGAAAAAAAAAAACGGACATAGAGCGCCGTTGACCTCTGACCTCTCCTCGTGCTCGCCGTGACGTGCAAGGCCGTGGCCAGCAGAGCCGGACGCACAAACACGTGCAGCGACTGGTTCCTGTAGGCGGCCAGCATCAGGACCGCGGACGCCGTCCTCAGCACGCCCTCCTCCGGACGACTCCGCCCCCTCCTCCTCCTCCTCCTCCTCGCTGGCCCCTCCCCCTCCTCCTCCTCCTCCTCCTGGACCAGGTAGACACGCCCTGATCTCCGGCGCACGACGAAGCGGTGGAGGGACAGCGAGGACGACATCACGTCCGAGTCTGTGGTTTGAGCTGCAGAGAGGTCACAGACAGAGTGTGTCCTGAGTGGGCCCTGTGGGATCCACAGACACCAGTGGGGTCCTGCGAGGTTACCTGACTTAAAGTGCATTAATCCACTGAGCATCTCCTGAGTGACAGTGGACAGATTCATCTAATCTGTCTGATCTTCCTCTGACCGAGCCGAGGGAACATTCACAGGTGAGCTCACTTTTCTACTCTCGCATTGGAATGGAATTGCAGTGAGAACACCTCCCCCTACTGGTCATTCAGGGGATAAGAGAATAATCCTCATAGCTGTGGTTTGGTGGGTTTAACACTTGATCCCACTCATGTGCTCAGGCTTCGTGAATGAGCATTTTCACTCAGTTCATTTGCACTACATACCATGAAATGAGCCTTATAGATGCTTTACAAATATAATTGAAATGTAAGATATGAAAATACAAGTGATAAAATATTAGAACATTGCCGAAATAATACCACTAATAATAATAATAATAATAATAATAATAATAACAATGAATGTAATAATAATAATAATAATAATAATAATAATCAACAATGATATTGATACAAATCTAAATATTAAAAATGATTCCAAATTCTATCATTCAAAAATGTTTATATAATCTATTATCATTTCATATCTTTTATTTGTCTGCCTTGCTTTACCAACATACGTCCTGATCATAAAATAACAAAATATGTATTGATATCTCTCACTTAATCCATACTGGTTCATCATCCAGACCATAATAGATGAGGGCGTGTCAGTGTCTGAAAACCTCCCCCGTGTCTCACCCACCAGGCCAGTTGAGGCGAGCCCCACAGTCCAGCGCCAGCCCCCTGAGCCACAGTGTTCTGTGGCTGAGCTGCTGCCATGACAGACCCTCCCGTGTCAGCAGGGTGACGGGAGTCTGCAGCAGCACACAGGCCATCAGGGACCAGGGGCTGAGCACACAGCCCTGCTCCTGGAGCCGCACCATGAGGTGAGCCAGCCAGCTCACACAGGCCTGGACCTCTGCGCTGGGTCTCTGAGGAAGGTCTCTGCCAATGGACAACAATGGGAGGGGAGAGGGAGGAAGGTGAGGGAGACACAGATATGTGCCAATAAAATAAAAAAAATTAAACAATGGAGATGGGTGTAGTGAAGGTAGAATAATACATAAAACAGTGTATAAAGTATAAATGTAAGTGAATGGGCAAGTTAGTGTGCTGACTTTCTGGTAAGTGTGAGGGTGCATCCTCAGGAGCCACATCTGATAATAATAACAATAACAATTATTATAGTGATACTCATGGTGATGCTGATATAATTTATTATCATTTGAATTTGTTTTATTTTGTTGCTCGTCCTTGTGTCTGACGTCAGATCACTTTACTTCCTGTCTCCGTCTGATTTCCCTCCATCACCGTGTTCCTCTCCTCCTGCGTCTCGTCAGCTCGTTAACATCACACATGAGATAAGTATGTTTTATTATGATTTATGTCACTATTCCAGTAGAGTCATGTGACCTGAAATCCACACTGTGCCTTTAACTGTTCTCTCCATTTAGTCCATTAAATGAATCAACATATGGCAGTGTCACTTCCTGTTTCAGCACAACTACAAAGAATGGAGAATTTAATTAAAATATATATATTTTGTTGTTTAAATATGTCATTTTCTATATTAGCAGGACACACTTCTCTTGACTTGCTAAATGTAAAGGTTTCTTTTCATTTTCAGGTATTTCATTCATCCTGGACAGCTGGAGAGGTGTGAATGCATGAGAAGAATAAGGTCTGTCTTCACATCTCTTGTTTTCATTAGAGATGAGATGATTAAAGTTTTCATAACTCTCAGATAAGCTCTTATTTGCATCAGGAGCAGGTCGTCTCTGCAGGGGCCGCCATGTTGCACCTCCATGTTTTTACAGTAGCCCAGAATGGAGAAAATTAACTCAACATTTTATTTGGGGAAATTTGAACTTCAGCTTCACCACTAGATGCCGCTAAAGTAGAATAGAATACAGAAATGTTCAATGTAAAAAAAAAAAATACATGACTATGTTTGTCTTTTGCCCAGAAACCAGTGATGTCTTTGTACAATTCACAGGATCATATGAGTGATTTGCATGTTACGTGAGAGAGGTTCAGACGTGTGGGTGCAGAGGTTTCAGACCTGGGTGTGAGGTTGTACTGGCGGCGCTTTATCTTGCCCTCACACAGCTGCCTGACCGACAGCGGGCGTCCGAAGTTCACGTGCATGCTGCCGTAATCCTCCTGCAGCACTTTGGTGGCCTTTAGCAGACCCTGCAGAGAGAGAGAGAGAGAGAGAGAGAGAGAGAGAGAGAGAGAGAGAGAGAGAGAGAATCACATGTTTGACATAATCAGCTTTTTTTTATACACGACCCCTCTGGGCAGAAATCTTGTGATACTTTAGTTTCCAAATCGGTACAATGTCTTTACTGTCACTGTACTTTTGCAAATATAACATAACAGCTACTTTCTGGTGCATGACCTAAACCACATTAAAGGTACAGTGTGTAAGATTCGGGTCATTTTTGTCACTTCTAAAAGTATTAGAAAACTATGACACACTAATGAATTTCACCTGAATCTATTATTTTTTCCCATTACCCTTAAATGAGTCCACTAATGTATATTTACATGAGGAGCGGGTCGTCTCTACGGGAGCCGCCAAGTTTTTACAGGGGTAAAAGTGGACGTACTGAAAATCTTTTTAGTTTTAATAACAACTGAAGTCGACCATAGGTTCTCCTGCATGTTCAGAAAGGTGAGGGTGAGGTGACACGATATGAAACGTCACCTCTAAATGTCACCAAACCTTACGCACTGCACCTTTAAATGATAAACCAATATAAACAATGACGACAGCGATCAAAAATACATTTGTCACTCCAAAAAACGAATAAATATAAAGACATATAGATGAGTGACAGCTGTAGGGTCCTGGTGTATTGAAGAGGTGTATCATGTGACTGAAGGCCGTACCGTGGTGCTCTCCTTGGGTTTGGGGACGCCCAGTAACTCGTGCGCCAGCAGTGACTCCTCCAGCACTCGGTCATAGCTGATGCTGACGGGCACCAGGGTGATGTCAAACACCTCACTCTTGAAGAAGGGCTCCAGCACCATGTGCATCATACCTGGGCGCACATACACACACATTACACTGCAAATGCTTTCTGGTTTCATTTAAAATGACCTTCAATTACTGGTTTACAATTATTTTTTTCCAATGATAAAGTGCCTTCGAATGAGAAACAACAGACAATTAGACTAGAATTAGAAAAAGTCGAACCTTTAAGAGGAGTTTGTGCAACTTTTTTACATTGACAATTTTGAGAGATCAAGCTATACCTGTAATTAGAGAAACAAGTGTAAAAAAAAACAATTCTCAAATTTCTTTGTGGGTTTTCAAGCCCACACATGTTCATGAACCTTGAAAAATGGCTGTACTGAAAGTAAAAGTGTAAAGAGACGCTCTGGCGGACTGGTTCTACGGCAGGTCATAAAGGGTTAATGGACTGAAATCTACGATAAAATGGGTAAAACCCAGTCACACACACACACACAAACACACAGTATCAACACTCACCTAACTTGGGGGTCAGTGATTTCAGGGTGCGACTCCTCAGTCCTTCCACGAAGAACTCCAAGGGCGCGAAACCTTTCTATGGACAAAGCGGACGACAGAGTGTTATTACCAGCGGCTGCCGGTCCAACGAGCTCCAACCAAACCGCAGCCATGCAGACCTCACCCTGATGATGGTCTTGACATACTCCGACAGCACCGCCCAGTACAGCTTGTCGGAGCCGATGGCGCGGCGGATGAAGAAGGCTCCGGAGCGACGCAGTATCTCTCCAACCATCTTCATTCCTGCAAGAGCTTCACGGGGACACAGGGGAGTCAGACCATCGGCCTCAAGGGATAGAGAGACAAGAGTAACTTGAAGACCCGGCTGTGATGATTGAGACAAGCCGTGTCCATCAGGGAAGAACACGGGCTCAGCAAATATGGGCAACGGAAGATTGGACGAGGGTCCCTCTGGTCCGAGGAGCCTCAGTTTGGACCCTTGGATCGTCATCGACATGAAACTATGGCTCCATCCTGACTTGCACCAACAGTTCAGCAGGTGGGATATGTTTTCTTGAAATCTGTTTAGTTACAACTAAGCATCATTTTAACACCACAGTCCACCTGGGTGTTGTTTCCGACCATGTCCGCCCTTCTCTATGACCACAGACAGCTCAAACCATCTTCTACACATTCTTAAGCGTGATAATGAGTGAACTATACTCGAACCAACCCATCTTGTTCCAATAAAGCGTCTTTGAGATGTGTTGCAACTGGAGATCATTGGCCGACCTGTTTGACGCTAACATGTCAACATCGACCAAATGTCCATTTCTCTGACTCTCTCCGGAATCTGTAGCCACTAAGTCTGTCATATATTGCGTTGCTCTCTCATTGAATCCAAATAGATACTTGCGAATTCCTGCAGCAATAACAGGCACTGGGATGTCGTAGGTGAACAGGAGGTAGGAGACGGCCAAGAAGTCCACGTAGCTGCGGTGGTTTGGCATCAAGATGACGGGCGTCTCCTGGATGGTCTGTTGGAGCTGAGGACGGAGAACAGGGCAGATTGTTAGTCTAGGTGTGTGTGTGTGTGTGTGTGTGTGTGTGCGCGCGCGCTGGTTCTGACCGTGCTGAGGCCGTCCATGTTGACGTAGATGCTCTTGAAGAGCCTCTTGAACACCTTGGTGAGGGTGTATCCCATCAGCCGGATGAAGCCCAGCTGCAGGTTCTGAGACATTTCCTCCAGGAGTCGGCCCATCTCCTGTCTCACCTCCTCTGCCGACAAGCCCGTTTCCATGACGACCTGAGGAGCGGGGAGGGAGGGGGGAGGGGGGAGGGGGGGGGAGTCCAGAAGGGTTTAATTGGCATTCCATGTACGTACGATGTGTCGCTCTTTGTCAAAGGAAACGCTTTTTCAGAGGCAACTGAAAGGCCTCAGTGGGTGGGGCTGTTTTGAGCAGCAGTCCAATCAAAAGAGGCGGGACAAGAGAGCTGTCCAATCAGAGCTGAAAACAGGAACTAGAGCGGAGGACAACATGAGAATACTTCACCTCTCTGGCTATGTAGCGCAGATACTGCGACTCCAGCACGGCTCTGTTGAGCTCTGCCGTGGTGCAGGCCGGCGCTCCTTGGTAGGGAAGAGGGCTAAACGTCCTGAGGGCGTGGCCGAGGTCACAGCTCCGCCTCCGCTCCGCCAGGATGTCCACAAACTCCTCCCCATGCTTGGAGACGTCGCTGCCCGAGGCCGCGTACTGAGAGGGAATGAGTCACGTTAAAGTTGAACAGACAGGGTTGTTGAGCTGCAACATGCAGTGCCACTAGATGTCACTATCCCCCACACATACGAGGTGAACAGCAGTTTTTACATTCAGGTCAATGAACACTCAAAAATCCACCACTGCATTGGTTGAGAATTCCATTTCATTCCAAAGCTTACACACTGCACCTTTAAAAATAAATAAATAAATAAATAAATAAAATAAACGAATTAAAAATTTAAAAATTAAATTAAAATTGGACAAATGGTTGCTAAATTACATAAGATACAAGTGAACTTACAACTGCTACATTGTTGCGTTATAAACACTGACCTATTATCTGTAATCTTTTGTACTCTGACCTTTTTGATCCTTTCTTTTTAGGCAACATTCTTACAAACACAGCTGTTCAACCCACAAACTTTACGGACTAACCTTTATACTTCATCAGTGTGAGCTTCACCATGAAGCTCTAGACTCTAGAGCTTCCAAGTTTGCAGCTACTTAAAATGCAACCAGTGTTTTGCATCAGGAAATATTATACGTGTCTTCGCACGTTTATACGGCCTGAAGACAGAGGCGACTTGCGATTCCAGACCATAATAACAATACGGCAGCTTGAATAACGGCGTCTTAAAGCCACGACACTGATCTCGGGTCTGCGTCAGAACTGTTGGCTCTGTCCGTCACACAACTTCAGTGCTGGTGAAGGCGCTTTAAAGAGCCATGTCTGCAGCTGGAGACATGGAGCTAAAGCTGAGCCCATTCCGCTTCTCCTCACTTTATTCTCACTTTTTTTTTTCTTCTTCTGTTGCTACTGAGGGGTGAGGAGGGTGAGGAGGGTGAGGAGGGTGAGGAGGGAGGGAGGGGGGGGAGGATGTTGGACTTATTCATTTCCAAATGTGCTGCTGTGGATTTTCCCATCGTCACCCTCCTTCACTTTTTATAAATAAAGCCATGAAGTCATCAGGCCCCGACAACATGAGACCTCTCGTTTAACTGCTAACGGGTAGTGGGGGGAGCAGGAGGGGGGGAGGAGGAGGGGGGGAGGGGGTAGAGAAAGCCTCTACCCCCGGGGCCCACATCAGATCTATTGATCCCCGGCTTCCTTCCTGCTCCAGATGAGGCATGAAAAAATAAACCCTCCTGTTACGGCTCCCAGACGTTCCTTATGCATTTTTAATCGGGCTGGACTGTCGACATGGAGCGGGGCGGGCCGAGGAGACACAACGCCAAGTCCTCCTGTTGTTTGTGGCGTGTAAAAGATTCGCGGGGGCTCACGTTGGAGCTCGTTAGCGGGCGCTGGCCGGTGGGCGCCTATAGTCGACTGCAAGTGTATATTATCTCCTATCTGAGCGAGCGAGAGAGAGAGAGAGAGGGAGAGAGAGAGAGAGAGGGAGGGAGGGAGGGAGCGGCGTGCTAACAGTTAATACATCATCGCAGCCAGATAGGGGGGGATTCCCACAGGAATAGTACATTGTGGCATATGTAAAAAGTAGTTCATTCCACACTTAGATCACAGCAGCGCTGGGGACATGTTTTTTTTTTTTCTTGTTGGGGTTTAATGGAAATTTCTAATAGGCTCTTTCAAATCTGTCGAAATGAAATAACGCCGTCCGCCGCCGCTGTCGCCGATTTGTTGCGGACGGAAATAGCTTCACAGTTTCATAGTTTGTGTTTCTGAGACAGTTTCCTCGGTGCACTCTGCACTCTCCATGCAAACCGCTAACACACACACACACTCACACACACACACACATACACGCATGCACAAACGCGCTGTGCCTCACGTCTAATGGGGTGGTGTTTGCTCGGCTGCGCAGAAAAATGGTACAAACTGAGCAGACAAGCAAGACTCATCAGACAGACGTGAAGGTCACCTGCCTTCTCTGTTCCGCTGTTCTTTGAGGCCCAGACGCTCCCACAATGGACACACACGCACACACACACACACACACACACACACACACACACACAGAAGAGCTGAAAGAAAGACAGCGTCTAGACACAACACCATGTAAAAACTACAGAGCTGCTCCAGAATGTTGAATACGCCTGAAATGCCACTGACCGCTGTTTATTTGACTTTTTTTTTTAATACTGGAGCCGAAGTGTGAAAATGTCCTGCTAGAAGGGCTTAAAGTCTCACATGTCTCTGTGTGTGAGTGTGTGTGTGTGTGTGTGTGTGTGTGTGTGTGTGTGTGTGTGTGAGAGTGTGTGTTTTGGCATGCCTCCCCATGCTGGCAATGCCTCAGATCCTCTCCTTCCCCACATAAATCCTGAATCCATCCACCTCTTCCCTAAACCATGAAATACGTTTCCCAGCCTCAGAATCTCAGCACGATAAATTCTAACAGCAGGAAATGCATATTCAAAACAATCCTCCACAATGACCTCGTCCTCTCCCTTTTCTGCTCGAGCGAAGGGTTAAAAAAAAAAAATAAATAAATAAGAGAGGGGCGGGGGGGGGCGGTGTTGGAGTATTTTACTATGTATTTTCCCTCTGAGGGGAAATATTATTGTTAAGCATCGGGGGTTAAGCTTGTAGCGCGGCGCGCGGCGTAAATCACGGCGCTGAACACACAGTGGAACATGGAAGCGCAGAAGGACAGAGGCAAGGAGCCATGCATGAAATTAGTTCATTAATCTTTCCATGATAGGCCGTCCTTGTTTGGGGCAAACTCTATCAGCTTTAAACTGAGTGGCCCCTTCCTGCCTGACACATAGATTACACTGTTAGTCGGCAGCAGCCGGGGTGTCTGGGAAATGAATGGGCACGCGAGCGGGAAAATGGGCTAGCGCGTGTCGCCCGAGTGTTAAGTAGCAACAACAAGGCGCGCGTGGCACCGCGGCGTTGGCACAAATGAAGGTCATCAAAAAATTGTGTGTGTTCTGCAATTCAAATGATTCATGCGCCGCCGTGAAGGATGAGACGCCGGGTTAGAATATATGTGTAAAGAACATGAAGCTAAAATATTCATTTCACAACAGAGAGGAAGATTACTTATTGAAATCATCTGAGAGGTGTGGTTTTTTTTTTTGTTTTAAAAAAAAATTCTTTTTGGACCCAGAAAACCCCCCTGAAGATTATTTCAAACCCTCAACCACACAACTTCATCATTTCAAGTGAAATTCTGGTTTCAAGGTGTAAAATGATTTCCTCTGATTTCTGAAACTGTGTCAGCTGCGAGAGTCTTCGCATAATGTGGTCAAACTTCTCCAACAGTTCCAGAGTTATTTCAACCCTAGGAAACTCGTTACCTGGCGGATCGTTGATTTCCAAATTAGGTGACTTAATATTTTATTTTTTATTTTATTTTACTTGCATATGTTTAATTGTGTGAGGAGTCATATTTTAATTGTTTGCCGAGTATATATCAATACAATGTTCAGCGCTGGTTCAGTGTTGTCAAGATACAGACAGGCACAAATATACATTTAGACCAATGGTCAAACACTGCAGATAAATATTAAGTGCCATTTGTCCAAAAAGAGCAATTGATTGACATTCTATAAAAAAAAAAAAACTCTGGTTAAATTTATATTCACTCTTTTGATTAATAAGCAGATTGTTTTATTGATAAATCATTCAGACTTGGACAAAGTGAGAAATGTGAAAAAGTCCCAGTCCCAGTCCATATTTCATTTTAAGATAGATTTTTCATTTTACGTTATTAAATCAGTATGCTGAGTATTTCTCTATTTGTCAATTTTAATGAAGGTGATTAGTTTTGCTTTGCAAAAGTTAAAGTTTTGGTCACAGCTTGGTGCTTTTATTTTGAAAGGCGTCACTGGTAGTTACGCTAATTGCGTGGGAGAGTTGATCTATATCACTGATTTATGCCTGAAAGCTGAAAAACAGAAATCCACCCCCTTATTGTACATGTCATGTTGAAAAGGACACTTACATACTACTTCTGCCTCAAACACACACACACACACACACACACACACACACACACACACACACACACACACACACACACACACACACACACACACACACACACACACACACTTGTCCACACAGCCTCCACTCTATGGCCTCTTCAATGTCACTGCCATGAGGGGCGATTGCATAGATTTCCCACATGGATGATGTCTCTTACCTGGAGTATCAACCCCCCACATCTACATACACTCCTCCTCCTCCACCACCTCCAGGAAACTGCTCCCTCTGCAAAGTCAAACACTCCCCTAACTGCCTTTTAAAGAGAGAGAGAGAGAAGGAGGAGGAGGAGGAGGAGGAGGAGGAGGAGGAGGAGGGAGAGAGTGAGGAAGAATAAACGAGCCGATACTTAAGCCGTCATTGGGAATCAGAGGGGGACTCATGAGGGACAGTTACGATATTGATTTCATAAATAAACAGAGATGGCCATCGATCCTAATGTTATTTTGCATTTCAATTACTGCCCAGAAACATAACCTTCAAACGTCTGCCTCTCCACAGTAATAACATCCACTGATAATCACCAGCCAGTCTTGTCCGGCACAAATTGGCTTTTCTCTCCCTCTCCCTCTCTCTCTTTCTCCCTCTCCTCCCCCTCTCCTCCCTCCCTCTCTTTTTTCTTTTTTTTTGGGGGGGGGGGAGCAAATGTGTAAATGACACAACTTTGCATTTGCCTAATGGTATTAGGGCATGGGCTGAATTTCAAGTGCGACTCAGGCTGATACAGTAAGCACTCCAGTCAATTGACACAATGCAAATTAACGTGCTGAAGAGGAATTAAGTTCACAATGTGAGACGCCGTGAAGCCGCGACCAGGCCCATTCAATTAAACATGCCGGCTGACCCGCGTCTCCCTGATGAGGCGGCGCTCTTCTTCTCCCCTTCGCCCTGTGTTCATTTCATTTGATCAATAAAACAAACTCATTCCAAGGAGAAGAAGTCGTCGCCGCCGCCGCCGCCGCCGCCGCCGCCGCCGCTCGGTCAGAGTCACGTTTGTGTTTTGATTGAAAAGTGGCGGCACGAAAAGAAATAAATAAAGGGAGAACAGGGGTCCATCTGCATCCTGATGAATGCAGAGTCCTTGACAGGCTGCCTAAAGGATATATCTATATCAAAGGAGGGTGGGGAAGGGGGGGTGGTGGTGGTGGTGGGGGGGGGGGGGGGGGGGGGGGCGGGGGGGGGGGGGGGGGGGGGGGGGGGGGGGGGGGGGGGGGGGGGGGGTCACGACTTGTAATGAAGTTAGCTCTGCTCTCATGCTGTCACATGGCACCGCTCTGTTATGGAAGCCCATACGCCACAGCCATCGCCGTCCATTAATAAACATGACACTGGGAAAACGGCATCACCACCAAATATACATCAATGAGTTTCTGCCTTTTTTTTTTTGTTATTGTCGTTTTTAAACTTCACTGATTTTTCCTCAAACTCTTTTTCCCCCCACTGTTTTGAACGAAACACCGCCCCAACACCTGCTCCTTCACTTCCCAGGCGACTCCATCCGACAGTCATCATGGGATGTTTTAAAACTCCGATCATGCAACTCGGTTAAATGTGAAGCGGCAAACTTCATTTACTAATATATTCGTCACGGTTTTTCAGCAGAAACTTGAAAATGGAATTGAATGTTTCAGTCACGAGCCTGAACGGTTTCGCTGAGCTGCTCGTGGATGTGGATCAGTGGACGAGCAGGTCCAGGCTTTTTACATGTGTGTAAACACATGTCAGGGTCGTGGTGTTTTTGAATTGGCAAAATAAGATGACATACAATTAAAAATAAATAATATGAGATCAAGTAAAATGAAATAAAATGAAAATGACATTAAAGTAAATACAAATGATAAAATAAATAGAATAAAATACTAAAACAAATACAGGTAAAAATAGAAAAAAAATAGTCTTTGTCATATTTAACTCGTCAGAAACAGTAAACTGAACATTACGTGTTGATCGGACAAGTGAAAAACACTGTACTTTTTAAAAACCTCTGAGTGAATAAAGTTTGCTGCTTCAAACTCATACTTGCTCTCTGAATGGGTCACAGCACTGTCAAATATTTTTAAACTTAGACAACACAACTTCTGGTGCACTGATGTCAACGCCCTCCTCAGTGCCGTTTCAAGCAGCCTTTTTTACTCCCTCACGCATTCTAATAAAGTCACTCATCTGGACAACATTTAAAATTCAGTTGAACGTTTCTTTCTTGCCTTTAAAAACTCCACTGCCATAACATTTAAATGTCTTATTTCAGCATCAAACCGTTTTCCATTATCGTTCAACGCACTGGTAAAGTCCGTGTGAAATGAATGTGCTCGTCCACTGACCCACATCAACAGGCAGCTCAGCAAAAATCTATCAGGCTCATTATTCATATATTCCACTCGCATTTAATTCATTAAGAGGCATTATTCATTTTCTATTGATTGAATATTTAATCTGTTGTCGAGGAATGAAGGGGGCGAAAAAAAAAAAAAAGTGCCACACCAACTCATTCTTTTGTGAATTCGGGGAGAGGAGCAGATGTTTGAATTTTCGGACACATTAAAAAAGTTGGAATGTAAATAATAATAGAAGTGTCTCTCTAACTGGGGTGGAACATGCAGATGCAGCGCATGACAGGATGATGTGTTCCCCTCTAACAGACACAGTCAGGTGTTTCCATGATATGGCTCCGCTAAAATTAGATCCCAGGTCAGTGTGTGATTCTTCCCTCGCATTTGTATGTGCATGCACGTGTGTGCACATCTAAGACTGACTTCTCCTGTGTGTGTGTGTGTGCGCGCGTGTGCGCGAGTGTGTGTGTGTGTGTGTGTTGCGTACATTTGTCCGCCTGTGCTAAGGCATTCTTGTTTGTTTGCTTGTGAAGGTGAAGGGCACCTATGGGACCAGCAGGTGGAATGAGAGAAGAGTGGATTTGATTTATTGAAGTAAACTCAACATCAACGATATATTTGAACTTGAATGTTCGATGGTGTTGTGGTGAACACTGTAAAACACTAACAGAATATAGAATTAAAGATAAATAAGAGACATACAGGTGCACTTTGACATTTTTAAATGTGTTTCGGGCATGATTTGTTTACAATTATAAACTGTTTTTAGTCTAAAAGCTTTTTTCTAGAATAATCAAATTCAAAGTTTACAAATGTACTTTAATGGTATCTTGTCAATTTTTTTTTTTATTCTTTCAATTCACATTTCATAATACATTTGTAAGAAAAGCCCAAAATAAGTTAAAGAATGATTTTCAAACGTTATTTTAGCATTGTGTATTTACACATACGCATCATTTGATTTTAAATACATTTATTTTTAAACGAGGAAAAAGACTGCGACTCAAAAATGTGCGTCACTTCACGTGATCCTTAACAAGGGTCAAAAGAGGCCAAACTATCAATCAATCACCCTGCATGTGCGTCTGCATGTCAACCTGTGTCGGTTATTTCCACCAGTGAGGCGGTGCGATCCCTGACATGGCGTGAGAGCAGGGGAACAACACGGCTCTCACCTCTGGTCTTTGGGTAGGAAGTCCTCCGGGGTTAAGAGCATTCTCTCCCCCCCCCCCCCCCCCCCTCCCCCCCCCCCCCCCCCCCCCCCCCCTCCTCCCCCCCAGGGGCCAAACACTAATAAGTGCGGCAGCTTTATGTGGCCGTAAAGATTTACATCAACAACCACCTCGGCTTGCCACTGGTGTGATTTAAAGGTCGTAGTTTTCATTCTCACAATTTACAACAAATAATAGGATATTTTTCATTTTGCTTCCGTCGTGAGTAAAAAAAAAAAAAAACTTAGGTTGATTAGCATTAATCCTCAGTTACACACATAGAGTATGCGCAGTTCTTGGAGTGTTGCCAGTGGAAGTGAAGTCCTATGAAATCTGACGTGTTCAGTAACAGAGGAGATACAGTGGATTCAGTATCTGCACATATTCACATTAAGAACAGAATAACAGATCCAGCCTGGCCCAGTCCCACCTGCATCATATACTGGGCATAATGGTCCCAGTCCGGGGTCACTACAGGTTCATTTGATATTAAACATTGAAGCACTTTAACTATTGGCCCGGATTGTGTGATTTGTTTTCTAACCGTACAGGAAATGTGACATTCATGGTTGAAGCAGTACAATCGAAAACGAATCAACATCTGCTCAAAGTGTCGCGCGTTGATTTAATTGTACTATTTAAATAGAATAAGCAGGTTGCTGTCGGACTGCAGATACACCACTGTACATAACACGACCCAGTGAGAGTTCTGTGGCGTCTGCAGAGGCGGTGGGACGTTTCGACGCTGCTGTAAATCTCTGCTCAAACAGCGGGAGAGGGCATTTCGCTTCGCTGTAAACTGCTCAGAATCAGAGTGAAAGTATCGATGAACGCACACGCGTCTTCGCTTTGCTGCGTCTTCTGTCATTCGAGGAAATTCTAACGCAATTGAACATATTCCTATTCATAGCGCGGTAAAAAAGTGCTAAGCATGGTTAAAGCTTCCCTCCAATCCCATCTAGGGCTTAGCATTAAGAGGATCCCACCCAGGGGTCTCCACCTCAGGTCACTCGGTTAATAGAAGCATCTTTCCAGGCACCGGGCGGAAACACTCACCGCTAACTTTTCCGAGGCTCTGTCTGACATCTCTGGAAAACTTGGCGCACAAATACCTGGTGTGTGTGTGCACCGTCTGAATCTGATTCAAACTGAATTCACTTCCTCTTTCTCTCACTTTCTATCACCTGTTCAAAAAAAAGGCAGCAATCGAAGTAGAATAAAGTAGAAACGACATAAAAGTTAGAGGAGCTTTAACCAAACACAAGTTAAGCTACCCTCTGGAATATGCTCTCACACACACACACACACACACACACACACACACACACACACACACACACACACACACACACACACACCCCCGCAGCGGAGTCACACTCTTTCTTCTCTGGGACAGATCAGCTGCTGCCAGATGATATTCATCCGGATATTGTCTGCAATTAATCTGCCTCTGGCTCTCTTCCTCGTGGCTGAGGTTAAAGCCGCAGCGCTCGACAGCTGCAGGGCGACCCTGCGCCCCGGACTCCCTGCGCCCCGGACTCCCTGCGCCCCGGACTCCCTGCGCCCCGGACTCCCTGCGGGCGGCACCACCACTGCCCCACTCACACACTCCCGGCTCGGCCGTCCCGTACGGGGACAGGTGGGAGCCGGGAGGAGCTCAGTGTTTGTTTGTCTTTGGTTTGGAATTTGAGCCCTGATGATGAAATGAATGGAGTTTAAGTCACCTACAGTATGGTTTTAAGAGAGGGATGCAAAGAGAGAGAGAGAGAGCGAGAGAGAGCGAGAGAGAGAGATGCACCTACTGGTTGTGGTAGCAGAGGGGGTCAGGGATGCAGAGTTCGGAAACATCCATCAGTCCAGGTTAACCATTCCAGGTGTTGCGGTGAAGAAGCAGATCAACAAACAGCTCTGAGGGGAGAAGCTGCAGCAGGTGGAGGGGTGGAGGGGTGGAGGAAGGGGGTGGGGGGGAGGAGGAAGGTGGGGTCAGTCCCTAAGTCTCCACATCTCTTGATGGAAGTGGTGTGAGTCCTCTGGGTGTCGCCTCCCCTCCCTCCACTGCTCAACACACGAAACACAGAAAATCAAAAAAAAAATAAATCACAAAAAAAAAAAAAAAAATTATTATGAACCGGGCCGACAAACTCCAGCAGTCTGCACAGGTGCTGCACACTGAGCGTGGAGAGAGGAGTGACGGTACAGGGGGAGGGAGAAGAAGAAGGCGAAGCTGAGGTAGAGGAGGACGGAGGAAGAGTGTAGGAAGTGATGGACGGAGGGAGAGAGAGGGAGAGAGAGAGAGAGAGAGAGAGAGAGAGAGAGAGAGGGGGAGAGGACAGAAGATAAGAGATGAGGAGCGGCGGTGCTGAGAGCGCACTCGGGCTGAGCAAGTGAGCGAGGGGATTGAGTCTCCATTGAAGACACGGGGGGCTCTTTAAGGGAGGGGGGGCGTGGCTGGGTGCAGATGGAGCGGCCGCGATTGGTCGCACGCGGGAGGGGGGCCGAGGAAGGGGCGGGGAGACTGCGGGGGGAGGAGCCGCCGGGCGACCAGTCAGTGTCCAGTCATTCACAAGGGAGCGCTGCGAAACACAGAGGGGGGGAGAGAGAGAGAGAGAGAGAGAGAGAGAGAGAGAGAGAGAGAGAGAGAGAGAGAGACCCAAACACACACTGATGGATGGAGATTTCTATATAAATACATATGTGTATAGAAAGATCTATTTTATATATCTCTATATATACTGTGTGTATTTGATTTCTAAAGATAGCAGGTGCACAGAGAGTTGCGCTGGTGGACGGATGTGGGACGGATTCGTAGACAGGTGTGTGAACAGGTTTATAAATAGATGTACAGCCACATGAACTATGGGCAGATTGAAGGGATGGAAAGTTGAACAGATACATGTGGTCTGGACGTGTGGCTGCAGAGATGGACGCTCACAACGCGCTACACGTGTGCGTGTTTGGACGGGCGGAGGTAAAGGTACACGTCTGCACGTGTTGATGGATGTTCTGAGTCGTGCAGACGTTCAGGAAGGATGCAGTTAACGCATCGACGCACAGATAGGTGCGATACTGTGCAGATGAAGAGGTTTATAGAGAGATATGCCGGATAGATGTATGAAGACGTGATGGATGGACGGACGGACGTGTTGATGGATGTGCAGACAAACAGATGGACGATCAACGTATGGCTCGAAAACTGTTGGGAAAGAGAGCGATGGATGGATAGAAACAGATCGGACGGACAGATGAGCGCATGGACGCAGCGTGAAGACAGACAGGTAGTTGGTCAGATGCGAGACACACCGATGCACGGACTCAGATAAAGGGAGAGCACGGACGGACGGACAGACAGTAAGCTGGATAGACGGATGGGTACAGATAGATAGATATAGATAGATGTGGTGGCGTGTCAGTGTGGATGATTTGCGCGGGTCTTTAAAGGGCTCAGCGCCAGCTTATGGAGCTAAACTCTTCCTTCCACTCCTTCATCCTCTCCTCCGTGGATCTGCCTCTCCACAGCTCGTCGTCCTCTAGACAAATGGCAGCCGCTTCCCATAGCCATTCACCAATCACGAGGAGGCAAGGAGGGAGGGGGGGGGGGGGGGGGGGGGGGGCATCAATCCCCACAGAGGCAGTCTGTAGGAAACCCAAAGTGAT